>JAMKCH010037021.1:0-178455 GCA_023653785.1 Ophioderma brevispina
TTAGGCGCTGCTTGCTGTCCTCTTTTGTTCAGTATTTCAGTAGCTAATAGTGGATACTAAAACTGACTAAGTTGAATGGTACTGAAAAAAATATGTACCCCCCTTCCCATAACATTTCGGAAGGTGTGAAAAAAATTACGGAGGTCGCTTCAGCAAAAAATTTAAGTCCTTCCTTCAAAACTGTGATGATGTTAAGGCTAAACAATTATAAACTTGCTATAGCCAAGACCTACCTCTAGAGTGCAAGTTTATATTTGTTTAGTCCCTGAGAGTCCCATTTGTTGAGGTACTTATTTTTTTTGCGGGCCGTTTGTGCTCAAATTTGAAGGACTTATCGGCAGAAATAATGCGTGTCATCTGTTTTTAAGTTGGGACCCACTTGCGTGGCCTTGCATTATTTAGGCAAACTACATGATTTTCCAGGTTTGATGCTATAAACCGTTTAAACGTACTTTTAACCTCCCCCCTATATAGTACAATATATTCTGAGAGCATATTAACTCTGCAGATTTCAAAACAATAAGAATTGGCTCATCATACAGGTGACTCATAAAATATAACAGGGTGTGACAAGCAAATAAGAAAAGGTATTCATTTATGGGTGTCACCCCCTAAACATACAGTGATGATACAATATTTTGTGGATTGGCACTTGTTTAATATACTTTAACAAAAAATTGCCCACCAAGCCATGTCACAAACCAATTTTTGGTGGCCTTAAACTTGTATCGGACAAATAGTTCCATTCACACATATACCGGGTGGTCCAAAATTAATCGTGATTTATTCTATTCTCCCTAAATCTGGTACTGAATAGACATTTTTCATGATTGAGATGTTTTAACACTATGGTAAACTCAGCAAAGCAATCCAATTATGAAGTTAGAAGAGAATTCGACAAAGCGTTTTTCGTGAAAATTGCCTTTTTTGATCAAAATGGAATTAGCACAAGGGCTTTTTTTCAGATTTGGTCCAAACATTTTTTTTTCTTCTAGATTTAGTTTTACCTGAAGTAAATAGGATCATAACCTAACCTTGCCCCTATGATATTTTGAACCCTAATACATGCTTGTTTGTCCGTATGCACCCATTGTAGCTTGTGCTCCTCCGCCACATGCTCCTCCGCCACAAGATCCACCCCTGACCTTTTTTTAACGCTTACAGTTACAGTAATTATACAAACTAAATTCATATTTTTTTTTGGCTTCAGAAATTGGAATGCCAATGTCCAAGGAAAAAAAATAATACAAAACAAGCTCTTCTCTAAAAATTAACAACTACAAGCATGTGAACAAGTTTTGGGAACTAAGAATGCAACAAAAAATCCACATCCTTTTTTTAGGTAGCCCAACGGGTGCGTAAAACCATGACCCTATGGGAAAAATTTTTCAAGTTAATAAGGCCAAAAAAAAAAAATTGCTTGATCGTCCATAGATGCCCTCTGACAGAATGGGTTGAATCGGTGCGAAAACGTCGATTTTCTTTTTTTTTTTTCTTTTTTTTTTTTTTAATTTTCAGCCATGTTCCATAGTTTGTAATACGATGTTGCATTCACATTCAAACTGATGTATAATAAATAAACAAAATTCAATGTGGCCAAGCACTGGCATGTTTCAATACAACATTTTCACCATGAATGCACAATTAAAGCCTCACGAGGAAACCTGCTCTGTTTACAATCTGTGTGATGCGTTCTTGCACATCGCATCATTCCGACCCCCCCCCCCACCCCCCCTTTTACGAGTCTGCACTCTTGCTCACAAGTTGTCTACACCCGCGTTGAACAAAGCCTCCAAGTCTTTATTTACGTTTAATACCCAATTCATTAACTATCATCTTGGGGCCCACAGTGTGTGCTAGACTTATCAAGGTAGGGCCACGAGTACGATCACCCCTCCCCTCCTAGCCATCCCCATATGGGAATGAACTTTGGCTAAGAAATCCAAACTTATCCTGATTTTTTTTTATGATTAAAAAAAAAAAAAATTTTACTTTAGAAACGCAACTCGGAAGAAAACAAAATCAAAATTCAAATACATCCACCGGCAACAAAAATGCCCAGAGAGCCCCCGATAGTTACGCAAATTCTGGCACCGTTGCGAAGCATAGCAAACGGGCAGAAAAAATCTCTCAAAACCAAGATTAGGGAGGGGTCATTATTTACCAGGGGGGAATGGAGGATTTGAGGGGGACCCGAAAATTTTTGTAAGAGAGAGGGGGGAACGTTGGAAATTTTTCATCAATGAGAGAGGGGGGGAACATTAACTTTTAACTGGGGAACTCAGCATGATCAAGGGGGAACTTGAAAATTTTTGAACGGAATCGAGGGGGGGAACGCGAAAAATTTTTGCTGAAAAAAAGTTGAAATCCTCCATTCCCCCCCCCCGGCGTAAATAAATGACCGCTCCCTGAGAGTTTGTAGGCCACCAAAAATCGCTAGATAAACAAACCCCATTTGGTGTGAACAGCAAGTTTTAAATTCAAATTTTGTTACGCGTCAGTCAGCTCCAATGCAGACAGTCATCACACTGTGGTGGTGGTCTTGCGGGCATACAGCTAGATGAAGAAGAAAATATTGGCCCAAATTTGCTTGAAGGACGACGAACTGGCAAAAAACACTTCAAGGAGACCATTACTAGGGTATGTATGAGTGTTGATTCGGCAGGATTTGGTGCATTTTGATCCATTTGTGGATTTACTTTCAATTTCTTTTGATTTTTTTTGTTGTCCTTCAGAATTAAAAAAAAAAACTTTTTCCAAAAAAAAATAAAACGGTCGGGACGATGGTATACGGTCGGGCGGACGAGAGGACAATCAAACATTTTTTTTTGGCCTAATTCATTGCAGTTTTTATTTCAGATTCAGTTTTTCTAACAAAATTTCATCTCTAGAAAATGGTATTCTAAGTATCTTGCCCTTAAGTTTCCCACCATTATGTCACCAACATATGTCAAGCTGAACGCTGTCTAACCTAGAGGTTAAATTGGCCACATTTTCACTATTATTTTTACTAATATTGCCTATATAAGCTATATGTGGTATCGTAGTAATCAATGAAATGTGCGAACGAACCCACTTCATTCGAACGAAAAAAAATATTTCTGCGTCAGATTTGTTGGCACCCAACAATGTTGGATTAGGTAAGGTCTAAAATAGTGGACTATAATGCTAGTTTTGCTACCTGATTTAGTCAAATGCTATATTTTCACAATATTGTGCTTAGATTATAAGCTAGAGTGGTATCGTTAGTAATCGAGTGAGATGGGTCTGAAACAAAACCAAATCACTCGTGCCAACAAAAATATCGAAAATTTAACTACTGAGTTCTCCAGTGTTGAAAAAACACTTTGACAAGCTTTGGCAGGATATGAAACCAGCAACCCCCGCACCACATGCACGAGCACAATCTACCAACGCATGGCGGAAGGGCTCCCTTTTTCTCTGAGTGTTGTGCATGTGGTGCGGGTGCCGGTTGAATCCGGCCAACTCGCGCATGTTTTTTTTCCAACACATCGTGCGCTGGTCATTCCGGGGCGGGATTAATAAATATACATCCTTTGCCTACTAGAGAACTAAGGGGGTAGTTCAAACAAATAAAAGCATATGTAAATATACTGTTCTGATTCTATCAGCTATCTGCATGAAAGCGAAGGACCCCTTTCGAAACCTAACACCTATATACGTATAGGTGTCTCTGTCGATCCTGCCTTGGTACGCTTGGTTGGTAAGAGCGTCATGCAAGTGCTGCAGAGGTTGCTGGTTTGAATCCGGCCAAGCGCGCATGGGTTTTTTCACCACTATCATGCGCATGGCCATCTCTGGGGAGGACAACAAAAATATCATCTTTTTTTTTTTTGCTTAGATTTTTTGGTCAAAATTGCTAGTATGTAGACTAACAAGTTGGCCAAGGTTAGAAGACCAAAATCAGCTCTGATGCTATCACAGCCAGAGGTGTTTTGAATCAATCCCATGATGCATAGCAATGTGCTATACCATAATGTACTAAACACATGTCAGTACTTAGGGTAAAAAATGTTCTAATGTTTAAGAACCACAGACATTTCATAATCATGCAAAAAATTCACTAAGTACTAATAGCCCAGTACCTAAGAACAAAACAATAGGCAGTAGTGGGCACTTTTTCCTCTAAAAGCATGGAACTGGTATGCTTTACATATTGAGGCCCCAAACAATTTCTGATCGAGTGCCAAACATGTAGCGCCCCCTACCCTTGGCCTACAAGCGCCCTGAGTATAGTTTACCCAATTATGAAATATTACTTTCAGGAGCTTCAAATGCCCATTCCACTATTTGGTGACCAAATTAGGTTTTTAGTAAGATTAAAATGATGCATATGTATAAGGCTATGAATTAGTTTAAAATAACATGGACTGCTATCTTAGATTCAAAATGGCCACAGCCACTGAAATCTATACTTAAGCCTCATTTGAGTTAAGAATGATAAACAACACTAATTTTAAGGACCATCCAACATTGGTAATGCTGAAGAGTTCAGAAAACGCATTATGGAATTGCAGTAGTGGTAACATATAGCAGAAGCATTCTCGAATTTCAAGAGGCATTGATTCAAAATGGCCGCTAATGAACTATTATTTCGAATTTTACCCCAATTATGAAATGTACCTCTGAGGGTTGGTGATCAAATTTCACCGCTTTGGTCAACCAAGTCCTGTATTAGATTTTAAGCACTCTTAATTTATCAGTAAATTTTTTTAGATCAAAGTAATATTGCTGCCATTTCCAATGGCCACACTGATTTTCCATGTTAGGACTTACTGCACTTATATGAATTTCATGTTGAAATGCTAACGGGCCGTTCGGAAATGGGAAACGGTATAAAGAAGAAACACACATACTTGGTACTTGTTAAACGATCGCTGTGTTGGAGAAATTCAGCACTGAAATATTAGTGATGTTTCTTATCTTATTATTATGTCATTGAGAGCTAACAAATCCATCCGATTAGAGGATATGAGCCAGGTGTTGATATGCAAGTTACATTCTTAATTTGGATTACCAAGACGAAGATACAACTTGTTATATGATGTTAAACTTGCGTCTGATGAGAAATTCTTTCTAGTTGAGTATCTTAGTGCAAAGTGCCAAACCCATAATGGGACAATGAACAAATTGCACACACAGGTTTCTTCATGTCTTAAGCATGTTTTGCTAGTAGTAATTTGGGAATAACACAAAAGGTGTTTATGTAGATTTGGCAAATCCTGCAATATATTCTGAATAGTATGGAATATGCCAAGCAATAGCACTTAATTCATTAAGTACCCTCTTCTAAAAAGTTGGAAAAAGTTAAGCGAATTAAAAAAGGGCGGTGTGAAAATCATGGGTCCGATTCCGATTCATTAAAAAACAAATTTCAAAATTTTGTTGTCAAATACGGTCAAGCATTTGGATAGCACAAAGCATAAATGTGATTTAAGATTGGATCGATTAAGCCCAAAGTAATTGGCCGAGCTATGAGGTTGCAAGATATTGGGTGAGATGCAGTCGAGCCCATATTTTAAAACTCATAGGAGAACCAATAATTATGGGCGTGTAAATCGTCCGATTTTATCATAACATGTGTGAATCGATTCTTTCACACCTTGGACTCCTCAAGACGTGATAATGTACCAAAATGGCCATAGGGGATGTGTATAATAAGTGGTCGACAACATTTGGGGTGTTTTTGTTCATATATAAGGGAACATTTACTGGGCTTTAAATTCAATGGGGTAAAGAGGGCCAAAATATGAACTTTCTTTGCTATACCAAATCTCAATTTGATGTAGTTAAAATTTAATTTGCAACTTTAATCAAAAATAGGGAATAAAAAAAGCTACGGTATGATTGTTTTGGTGTCAGGCTTGAAGCTTTTGCCAATCCTAAAACATCCCCTTCCCTACCAATTCAATGTTGAGTATGTTAGGTGCACTGTAACACAATTTCAGTTTCAAACTTTGTTCCGTACAGTAAGAAGTGTGCCAACACTTTTGGTCAAGTTGAGCCACCCCCGCACCTCACCCAGATAGGGAACCAATGCCATATCTTTTTAGAAATGTCCAGAAAATGAGCTTTTGTTTAAAAAAAAGTCGCTTAAGTTTAGCTAACGTTTGCACAAATACGTTGACCTTAGGCTTGGGTCCTTTTAGTACAGGGATTCCAATACCCTAAAACATTGTTGTTAGGCAGATAAGTCCATGATTCGGAATTTGGTGTTGTATGGATTGGGGCCCCAAGTTTGTTTGGTTAGAAATGTACTCTTAGAACTGAAAGCAGAATCATGGCTTATCCAATTTCTACTGTATGCAAGAGGCCAATCGTTAGGCCAAATTATCAAATTTGTAAATTAAAAAAAATGTTGGTTCCACCTGAGTTAAAATTATGAATTTGAAGGAAAGTTTGGTAAAACTTTGCCCCAAAGACCCATGTACTCTACCACCATCAAAAAAAAAGGTTGCCATTGATTATCTGTACCAAATGGTCTCAAATGAGGGCATGTATTTGGAGACGTCCATAGAGTCATCTGTAATTACTATCCCTTCAGTACTGCAGGCTTTCCAGTGGAGCCTTATGTGAAAGCCTGGCATCTCTTTTGGGGGGGGGATTTTTTTTATTGTTTTTAATATCTATGATACAAAGACAAAGTCCACTGGTTCCTATTAATGGGGACTGGAAGCTAGGTGTAATCAACTACGCAATGGACACAATACCTAAGGGGGCAAAAAGTTGAGTGAGCTGGGTCGAAGTAGTTGCTCAAGCGCATGGAGGATGCAAATCCAGAATAGCTGGACTTCTTTACTGCACTTCTATTTTATGACAATCCCAACAGAGCAAAATTAACTGACTCAGGATTTACTAAGATACTTCGTAGCTTTGGTTATAGCAACTAACTAGGCTGCCTACAAAGGGGGGTCATTTGAATTCTTACAATTAGAAAAGGTTTAGTCAGTAGAACATAAGATCAAATGTGGTTCAGAGGTAAGATATATTGCAAGAAATGTTCAATGGCAGATCTTTCAGTCGCCATCTTGATATTCACGATTGCTGCTAATTGTAAGCTATACATGTTCAGCAGTGTTCTTTCAAACTCTTAGCCTTGTCAATGTGGGACCGTCCTTAGTGGTTTTTCATCATTCATACGCGGAGTAATAGAGTAAAAGTAATGCTTAATGTGGATAATTAGTGGATATTTAGTGGCCCATTTTGAAATCTAGGGGGGTAGGTAATTTGATATCAAAGTGACATAAATCAATGGCCAGATACATTGCAGCACTTACTGGAACTTATTCAGTCAAAACAATAGTGACAAATATGATCATTAACCCTTCAAAAGGTATGCTTCATTTGGCTTAAATTCCACCAAAAAAATATAGTTCATGGCGGCAATTTTGAAGTTCAAACGCCTATGAATCATGATTACTGCTATCGTTATGCTGCTATATCATCATGTGCTTTATGAACTCCTCAGATTACTAAGGGGGGTGTCCTCAAAATTAGCATTATCTTATTAACTCAAAGTAGGCTTAAATGGGCTTCATGCGGCCATTGTGAAATTAAAGATGGCAGAAATATTATATGACGTAAATGAATAGTTATTTTTTTTTTTTTTTTTTTTTTTTTTTTTTTATAGGTGCATCATTAAACGTATGGACCTTATTTGAGTCAAAAAATGTTGTAGTTATGGCATATAGCTCTTGAAAGGATAGTTAATAAGTGGGAAAATCTATAGAGGGCGCTGTAGGCAATGGGGGCGCTACCTTTTTGGCACCGATCAGAAATTGTTTCAGGGGCTCAATATGTATTAGGCATGCCAAGTTAAGGCTTTTAGGAAAAAGTGCACAAAATAATGTGTTAGGGGGAATGGGCTATAAGGCTTGTGGGCTAAATGAGAGCAAAGTCAGGGTTTCTATGTGGTAAGAAATAGGATTTTTTATGTGATACATGACCCAATTAAGGTGTGAATTTCCCAAAACTGGTGCATGTGGGATTGACTCAAAAACACCCTTGATCACAGTCAGCAGTTGTCCCATTGCCTAGATTAGCTAGTCCCATTGAACTAGTTAATCGTGTCAATAATTTTCTTTGAGACGCAAAGTAAAGAATCTGTGCAAAGATCTGGAGTGATGCAGGTTCCAATTCCGTGATGTAACTGATTCATGCCAAAGTTCCTTTAGTGAATTGATATTGCTATCACTAAGAAGTGGATGTTTTAAATATCAAGGATGGACGGATTAAATGCTGGTCCTCTCGATCCTCTTCCAGACGTCTGTGTTCAAGGAATACATTGAAATTCTGATTCATACCATCACAACATTGTCAATGTCTTCGCTTCGAGTGGACATTGGTCAAATGCACTGAAAGACTGCTCGAGTGCTGCCACTCATAAGAAAGTCTTTGGGACCCTGGAAGAGTTGCGCAATACCGCCAGTCTCCAAACTTACCTGCCTGATTTAGGAGCATGAGAGAGCTGCTGTGTGCAATTGCAGAGGTATGTGATAACACCACCGACAGCCGAAGATGCAGGCAGCAATCGGAGTTCCATAGTTACTGATGAAACAGCCCGGTGCGGATTAACAACGACCGTTACATGCTATATTGACCCAGCCTCTAGGAAGACGGTTCTTATTTTGCTTGATAAGAGCTGCGTTGATACAGTGGCGAACGGGCCTGCCCGCTCTGAGGGGGGCAAATTTCCATCTTGGGAATTTTCCCCTCGGGGGGGGTTCAACAAGGCCCAATTTTTCCCAGTAGAGGGCTTAAAACGTGATTAGCATGCTTTTGCAAATTTGTTCCCGGCCAAAGGCGTTACGCACTGCGTTACGCCAGCCTGTAAGCCACTGGTTTGATAAAATGGATCAATCGCATTTGTTGGAAAGACTATCCAAAGCGTTATGACATCAGTTGGCACTGCTCATGCCCCATGTTTCATCTTATTACAGGGCAGAACTCAGCGTGTTGTTATAAAAGATTGCTATATCGATCCGAATCATGTTGGTCTGCGGTTTGTTCCTCAGGGGTCAGTGGCCGGACCAGTTAAGTTTGTTAGGTATAGTGCCAATGACGATATCTTGATGCCCACAGTGTTAATCGGTAATGTATGCTTGACGACACAACAATTTATGTGATGTTCCATCCGGACGAGCTTGTCTCTGCAATAATCAAGATTGAAGCATATGTGAAAGACATCAAATAGTGCCACCTCGAGAAAAAACCCTCTTAACTTGAATTGCATGAAGCCATAAGACAACAATGGATACATGAGCTTGTCGCTATTTCCCGGCTATTTCACATTGGAAGGCCGTTTCCAGGAGCCGTTGAATTATTATCGGGGGACCCCGATAATAATTATTCTAAATTACAAAATTCCTTCATTTGTGAGTCACAGACATTTTCGAGGCTAACATCACAGGATGGTTACTAGCCAGTTACTATACAAACAGTTTGGAAAACATTGGGCCTCTTCAAAAAAAAATGTGCTATATTGATTAATCTGAATCAAAATAACCTTGTAGTCAATGAAACCATAATTTTTTCTGGCAAATAATGTTAAGTGACAGGAGTCATGTTAAGATGTATCTGCAGACAACTGGGAATTGTATTACAAATTTGTTCAAAGATGCCTTTATCAGGGGACGTACGAGGGGGTGTGGGGGTGCGGTCGCACCCCCCCCCCCCCCCACCCCCCCCCCCCCCAAATTTCCACCCAACGGGCAAAATGTCCCAAAATGAGAGAAATTTGAAAATAAAAAAGTCCACTTTTTATGATAAAATGTTCACTATTTAAGTAAAAAAAAGAGGACCATTTTAGCCGGTAAGTCCACTTTTAAAAAAAAATGTCCACGTTTGAAAAAAAAAAAGGCCACTTTTGAAATCCCACACCCCCCCAAAAGAAATCCTGCCTCTAAATTCAGGGTATTTCCAGGGACAACAATCAATAAGAATTGACTGTCTGCCGATTCCCATAAATCAATTTTCACGTTAATTCATCACACTCCGTTTGGATCGAGTTTCCCACGGTGGGAATATCACCAGAGTTCGACAGCTAGGGAAATGAACAATGGCCCCATATGAAGGTCAGGCAAACAGCACCAGTGTAATGCATGTCCGATGGCATAGAGATGGCATAGCAGCGTATAGCCTGAGGTTTTGCCTGGCTTTTTCCAATACGATAGCCCCTACTATCTCTCCACTAAAGCCAGCGCGGGAGTCGTTAAAAAAACGGGCTCCACTGTGTCACAAAGTAAAGAATTTGGTATAATTACAGTCTGCGATGACACGAAATCCGTGCATGTATGTATGTGAAAACTTGAGTCTTAGCATCCAGAGAGCTCGATTAAAAATACAACCGGTGCACAGCTCATGCTTTCATCTCGTGAAATGTTGGCCCTAAAAGGGCACGAAAGTGACCGAAAAAATGAAGCTAAAACACAGTCGACTCCCACTTCCATGACTCCGGCGTGTATGTTCGCCAATTGTATTGGTAAATCAGCGAAAATAAGCGTGTGCTCATGCTATTCTTAAAGAACACAAGGCGAAACTCGTATTTACGCGATCGAACATTGTCCAGACGAAGATCGCCGATACTAAGAGTGACAACTAAAGCTGCACAGTACACCTTAATTTGGCACAGCACTAGCTCGCCAAAAGAACTTGGAAAAGAATGGTTACTCAAGAAAAAGACTCAGAAAATCCTGCAAAATTCATCATGCAAAAATCCCTGGAAATGCACTAATTTAGTACAAAATATGATAATTTATCAATTTGGCAACACTATAATGAAAAATAATCAGTGACCACATCTTAATTTTGGGACCCATACGGGGTCTGGATCTGGAAAAGCGGCGGAAACATGAAATTTTTATTTTCACATTCAAGGAAAATGTCAACAGGCTGGCAACCCAAAGAAATGACCCACATGTAAAACCAGAACAAAAAAAAAGAATTGACCAAAAATCTAATCAGGTTGAGAACTCCTCAGCCCGCTTCCTTCCACCCAAGTTATTCTTATAGCTGACAGGGGAAACTCAGAACCTTGTTAACCACAAGCCTTGCGGGAGGGGAAATTTCATCATTATGCAAATTAGATACTTAATTAGCATATTTTACACCCAAAATCTACCCTCCCAGCTCTGTCGAGACGCATCAAACTGCGTCTTCCACAAGTTACATCATGGAGCCCTTACGGAACTCCAGATAATGGTAACAAATGTTGCATTTTCTGTGCAATATTGACCTTGTTCCCTTGACCTTTTTTCCCCCATCCCATGATAGACCCAGGGGCGGACCCTTGGGGCATGGGAATTACATGTGAGTAGGGGGATCCCTCCTACAATATACCAAAAGTTTGGCTACTCAGCCTCATACAGAAAAAAAAGATATGCCCACACATGTTCCAGGGTTAACATTTTTACACAGGACATTAATACGGAGGACATACGGACGGAGGGACATACGGACGGAGCCATTTTATAGTCCTCCCGAACATTCGTTCGGCGGGGATTAATAACCTGCGTAATAGCGCGATCCAATCCAATGGTATTTCCTAAAATACGCAGCGCGACGTCGCGGGTATTGTGGAGAGCACAATGACTTCTCACAATGACTCCTGCGTGTGAGTAAATAGTAATAGAAATGATTGGGGCCCGAGATGGATAGACAATTGGCTAAAAAAACAGGATTTCCAAAATCAAATAACAAAAATTGAAGCCAAGACAAAACACATTCAAATGCGGACACTTTTCAGCTCACCTCCATTGCGACAAACCTTAGTACATTTCAAACAAACTAAATAAACATTATATGCTAAGGTCAAAAAACTTCCCATGAATTTACCTGAACTGAGGGCTTGATCAACATACATGTCATGCCCACATGCCAGTTTTATGGAAACTGGTATCCGACGATTGCACGATTTACATTCAGTCAGTTTCGAAACTAAACAAAATGGCGGACCAAACGGATGAAGACGACAACATTTTACATAGCCCAATCATGTCTTTTTAGCGTCGAGCGAATTATCGAAGAGCTACGGTAGGGGAGCTCTGGATTCAAAACAATACTGAACAAAAAAGTCATGCCGTTGATTGATACATACCGTATCATCATGATTCATGGTAAGGTAAATCACTCATGCACTGCACGCGGGGTCATGTTCATGATCATGTGAGCATCGGGTCATGGTCTAGCCGGATGGACAGTTCAGTCTCAGGGCAAGGGGTCTTTCAAGAGAGTAAACAAGACGACATGGGTACTTTTCCCACCAAAAAGACATTACCCCCCAAAAATGTATAATCAGTGCTTGAAACAAGAAATGCCGGCTTGTTTTTGCGAATCGAGTAGTATGTTTGTGCACAAGCAACTTGGCAAGAGATCATGAATTTATATGCAAATCAAGTCACGGACGGGCATGTTTGGGATTTCCCATAGTTTCCCATGAAGGGGGGGGGGTCCGGGAACGGGGTGGGGAGGGGTGGGGGACGGGTGAAAAAAAAGATGAGGAAATGATTACCAATCCAAAGGATAAATATAATTCAAAAACCAAATAAGGAAATAAACACAAATAAAACCAGTGAATAAATAAACAGAAAATAAGACAGAGAAATAAAAAAAATGAAATCAAAACATAAATAAACAAAACAAATACACAAATAAACAAAATTGACGTACAAATATTAAAACAAAAATAAATAAAATAACGAAATGCAAATTCACAAAGGACAAAAAAAATGAAGAATTTTATATTTTTTAAAGTATATAAAAAAATTAAATACACAAGTGGATAAATGAACAATATAAATACAAAAAAAATAAAAAATGGTAAAGGGATAATAATCGCATAAATCAACAAAATTAAAATTAACAAATAGACAACAAAGAGATAAAATAAAATAACAAATAGACGGACACCATTGACAAATAAATTCATTAAAATGAAATAAACAATTAAAATCAAAACAAACAAATAAACAAAATAAACAAAATGAATGTACAAATATTAAAACAAAAATACCATTAACCAAAGGCAAATTCACAAATGGAAAAATGAAAGAAAAAAATTATATAAATTTAAAAATGTTAAATCACAAAGGGATTAATAAATGAACATATATCTAATACAAACATTAAATTAAAAATTGCCAAATGGATAATAATTTGTATGAATATAAAACAAAAATTAATTCATAAATAGACAAAGATAATAAAAAATAAATAGCCAATAGATGGACAAAGGACAAAGACATAAAAGGAATCTAATAAACAAAACAAAAACAAAATAAACAAAATGAATTGTAAAAAAATGTTAAATTAAAATAAAAAATAAATACAAATAACCAATTTGCAATTCACAACTACACAAATGGAAAAATGAAGCTCTTTGAAAGAAATAAAATTTTATAAAAAATGTGAATACACAAGTGGATTTATACATGAACAAATATTAAATACAAAAAATGGAACAATTGTAAATGGATAATACTTTGAAT
This sequence comes from Ophioderma brevispina, assembly GCA_023653785.1. Classification (NCBI taxonomy): domain Eukaryota; kingdom Metazoa; phylum Echinodermata; class Ophiuroidea; order Amphilepidida; family Ophiodermatidae; genus Ophioderma; species Ophioderma brevispina. The sequence continues at coordinate 13,506 of JAMKCH010037021.1, forward strand.
AATAAAAAAATTAAATTATAAATAGACAAAGCTAATAAAAAAAAAAATAGCAAATAGACAAAAAACAAAAAAAAATCCAATTAAAAATGGAGAAATGGAAAATAATTGTTACAAATAATGTGAAAAGAAAAACCCCGAAAGAAACGTTCGTTCATTCGTCATTACCATGACTGGTGGAATAAAACTCAAACTCTGATTGTATGGCCAGCGATAGTCATTAAACCATGTAAACATTACAAATATGAAAGTTTTGGATGCTATCTACAAAGCATGCGTACATATTCTAATTGAATCTTGTTTTTGTTTTTTGTAACAGGCCCGGGAAATTTGAAATCTACGGGACAGCAGTGGTTCTGGGACGGTATACGCTGTATTTACGGGTTAGGGGATACGTGGAGAAAGCTCAGCCTCATGTCATGACCATGTGATTTGGCCATGCATGATGACTGTGGAGTCGATTCGTACGTAGTTTTAGGGATAACAGACAAAAAAGTGAGGTGAAACACTGAAATAGCTTACCGTACCTTCATGGTATATTTGAATATTCTCTGACAAGCTGTGTAACCTTTGTTACCATTTCGAAAACAAATCATTCCAGCCGCGAATCAGAAAGAACTTCAAAGGGCTCCCTATCATGTCAATGCCATTGTCAGGACCCCGCCCGCTGGTAAATTGTGACGAGTGATGATCATAACTTTCATACTGCGAACATAAAAATCGCAGTCTTAATTTACAAGAAATCCATATCCGTCCGATACCCAGGCTGGTTTACTATCGAACGTTGTATTTAAAGTTTAAATAACAGCCAAAAAGGTATAATTCCGCCTCTGAAAACAGAGAACATGGCGCACCTCCGTCCCCACACTTTCCGTTTGACACTCGAAATGCCCCTGAACATGGATTAAACAACAATTTCAATGTTCCATTTTCTGATTGGTCAATACTTGTTACTGGGATAATACGTAATTAATTACTGGGATTCCCTGGAGACTTTATAATATTCGGGGAGACCGGCTATCAAAATAAAAATTGAATGGAGTTTAAAGTGAGATTTATTTGGTAGATATGAAAACTACGGTTATAATGGACAATAATAACTTTGCACCATCTTTTTTCGGTCATTGGTGCAATCTTGGGGTTGGTTTTGGGCCTCGGAATTTTTCATAGGGAGTGCGCCCCTCGGGGGGAAAAAATACCTCGGCCCAAAAACCAACACCAAAGATTTCCAAATGCCTCAAAAAGGTAGTGAGCAAGGTATTATGTCTAACAATAAAACCGGGAACAATCCAGGGGCGACCCACCTGATATAGTGGGCGACTGCTATGTTTAAATTGAGATTGTTTAAAGTTAAGAAATCACCGTTCAAAAATCATCAGATTTTAAACCATGAATGAGAAAATAGTCAAGGAAACAACGTGATTAATAAATATAATTTAGGACTAATCAAAGGTAAAGATTTTCAATAAGTGCGTTTTGTTACTGATTCTGAATTTCTATTCAGCATTAAGATAGCGCGCACCCACCCCGGCTTTTTCAATACACTCCTGTGCGTTTTAGCGTTGTAGGAGGAGGTCCGGACGAAGGTTGAACGATATGGAACGAGCTAGCAGAGTACGAAGCGTCGGAAGTGTCACTCACTTTGAATGGGACGTGGTGAATTTCATCAGTCACTAAACATGTAAAGTCATTCATAATGTTCGTATTGTCTTCAGTGTTAAAGTATAAAAGGTGTGCAATTCGAAAAGTTCTTGAAATTTTTGTTTGACGCAATCGTCCAATGAGGCTGGTGCCATTGATTGGCACCAATTGCTGAGTAACAGTCAGAGGCCTGGTATTCCCGTAAGGTGACCCACTACACTACAGAGTACAGTTTCCTCAGAAGAATCGTGCGCCAGCGTATTAGTACTGCAGCTGCTAAAAGCATTCAGGGAATGACACAGCTACATGTTGTATATCTCATTTATTGATTACAGAGCTGCGTAATCGCCCATATATTTACCGCCTTGCTAGGTGCGTACCAAGTGTTCACGCTGGCCACGATTTATTTAGGGGACTGTAGTTACTTTATGAACACCTACGAAGTCGGAAGCCTTAACGGAATAAGCCACAACTTCAGTCAACCGTTCAACATACAAAGGACTGAAAGGACATGTATATGTTATATACTGTTGTGTGTGTCATCTTATGGAAAACCCATGCTCCAGGAGTACACAATATTTAAGGTGCAACAAGAGATTTCACCAATCAAGTGTCCCAAAAAAATCGAAAGTACTGATTTTGCCTGATGAAAGCTTTCCATCAGAAAAATATCCCCATCTAAAATGAGTAAGGAGGAGGAAGCGTTTCTTGGTACAAAAATTGTGGAAATTTCTAATTTGTTAGGGCAACATATGAATTCAGCTCTGTTTACATTGAAATTAAGCAAATCGAAATCACCTGTTTCTCTTAGACATTTCTGTAGCCAAACACAAGGTAAGAATCTATTGAGTGTATATGAAATACTATATGCACAATATTGGGTGCCTCAAAAATCTATCGTTGCACCTTTAACAACCTGTAAATGATGCAGACATTAAGTTGAAATATGATATAATTATTCAACAGATTTGACATGGAAAGCAATTGTGTTTCTGAGGGGTGTCTGCCACTCTTGGTAGATCCCCTCTGCGTACTGAACCCTAGATCATCAATGATGCAGTAGCCTATAATTGATGCCATTCAAAGACCACAACAACATCCTTTAAAGTACCTTTCTATATTATTTAATATTAAACCTCTTTGAATATTCCAATCATATGTACTTCAGTAATAATTACTATATAAGTTCCATGATGAGATAATTGTTTTCCCAATGCTTTAATTTACCTAAAAATTCTCTATTAGGCAAACAAGTTATTGTTTTTCAGCTAGTTTTTTCCAAGCTAAGTTACTTCTTTTTTGTTCTTACCGGTAATTTAGTATAAACAGTGCATTGAAGAGTCATAATCACATGAAGGCAACACTTCAACACTTGGCTTTTCGTGATCCACAGTGTTTATTCTCAACCCCTTGACTTTACCCAAAGGATTTTTACATCACCTGAAACCCGTTAGCCTAAAGTATAGCAGTTGCCTAATCATACTGCAAATTCGATCTAACTCTAGAACGAAATTAGTCATTTTGTATTTCTGTCCAGAAAGGACAGAAATTATAATGCAGTGGCCTTGGACCTAGGGCACGTGATATAAAACAGTTGTTGATAACATCAAACCGCCTCATCGAAAATCCAATCTGAAATTTTGGAATTAATCTTTTCTCGGGATATCTAATGAACCATAAACAAAAAATGAGTGTTATAGCACAAAATGCACCATTAATTGTGAAGGGCCCTGCATTATCTGAACTGTACCTTACTGCACGGTTACTATTTAAAGGGTCACTTTAAAATTCTCAGAAAGGGGCGTCCCATTTTTAAAGCGGGTGTTTTATAACACTCTTTATAATGTATACAGAGATAAAGGGCCAGGTCCGATCGCTAATAAGCCTCTCCCAGAGCCCAGATTTTAAGGAAGTGGTCACATTTTGGTATCGAAGAAAGCTACTTATTTCTCATTTACCCGGTGAAAATCTTAGAGCCAAATGATATTTGGTTTTGGAAGTTACGAGTGAAAATGTAAGCCATTTTGGTCGACCAATATTAATTTTACACAGTACGTACTCTATGGGCCCTAACAAAATCACGTTTTTAGATCTCGCATCAAAACAGATTCGAAATTTTATGGCGCGAAACTTATAGATGGGGTTTTGGAGTTGAAGGCCCAATCTATCAAGATGAAAAACTTCATATCCTTAAATCGGGCAATCCCCCTTTAATTCACCCCTGAAATGAAACAGCCAAAATTTTTATTTTATGTGTATGATAATACAAATGCGCATTTAATCATTGCAATAGTAAATGGTTACTTCATTGTCATAGTTAATTTAAATAATTATGATGTGAAACTCACAAAATATACCACCTTAATCTGGGCTTTAGTCTTTTTTAAAATTAATTTTCACTTGACCCTTACTTAAGTGACATTAGGGCTATTCAATGGCAATCTATGTAAACCTTTATGACCTACAGTGTATTCAATGTACTGTTTAATTCCCGAAACCAAAAACCATTGGCAAAATTTTAATTGGCAAAGATTTTAAATCCAATGTTTGTTCTTTATGGAAAACCTGTTATTGGGCTTTTTCAACTTCCAAGGAACAGCAAATATTTGCTGTATATATTTATTAATCGTCGAAGATGGAAAGCTGAGGTGCAAGAAATGCTTGGCAATGATGGACCAACATTGCAAGAAAGGATCGTTTGTCCACATAGGGGTCGTGCAATGTTTTACACACACTTTTAATGGGAGGTAATTCTAATTCTTCATCTCTTAATTTGTTCCCTTACGTATAAACACGGGGGGTCCCAACTATGGTTGGGTTAGGGACGTGCCTTCTACGACTCTGAAGTAGGGACCCACAGCTATTACCATTTTTTGCCAAAAAAGGGACCCATAGATATACCAGAGATGCAAATTTTAGGGCCAAATTTAACCCAAATTTGCTATTTTCACTGCAAAATTGGACATTTTAAGCAAATTTGGAATTTGGGATTTCCGATTGAGGAAATGCGGCTAATTTTTCCAACAAATTTCAGAAAAATTTTGAAAAAACGACCATTGATATACCAAAAATGCATGAAAAAAGGGGTCATTGATATACCAAGAAGGCTGAAAATGAGGACGCATGTCTGTGGCACGTCCTGTATGGGTCATTTGTGTTGAGAACCCCCCCCCCCACTTAACCTGTAGTTTCACTTTCAATAACATTATTGTCAAATGTCTAAGACTACATTATAAAATTTGTTTGTAGTAATCACTCTTTGCAAATCGGTGATATACACTGAAATAAATTATTTCTGAAGTCCATGTACAACCTCTGTCGGTGGAAATTACTTGACCCAAGGACAATTACTGTGTTTTGTCAACTTGTCAACATATGACTTGTGGTTGTTGCTAAAAGAGTATTATAAAATGGATTACAACTTATATACAAAATACTAAAATATCAAACATAACTTGACTAATATACAACAGATTTAACAATCGACACTCAAATTGGGCTAATTTTAACCCCAATGTATAATACCCAAAAGACTAGGTTGTAACAACGTATCCCAGAAAAAATATTGAAAAAGCAAAACAATTAACATTTCCATATGTGACAAGCGACAGGTTAGGTAATCAGCAAGGGTCCAAGAAATAAACAGTGGTGGCATTTAACCTTGCTTCATAGTGTTTTGAACTAATCCCCATAAATACATTGCAATGTGCTATAATGTTCTGTACTAAAACATATATGTCAAGTTATTCTAGGCAGTGCTATTTGTAAAGAAGTTTAAGGCGCACAAAACCTTTCATTATAAATTTTTAAAGTACTAGTGTTTGGTGCAGGAATGGGTGTCGAAAAAGGTCGAGTTTATGATAGTATTAAAAATGGGGATTTTGTGGGTGGAGATCACCTGCCGGGATCATGCATGAGATTATTGATGTGAAAAGGTGACCAAAACGGAAGCATTGTGGGATGGGCTAAACAAGCTTCTTAGGTAGCTGTGTGTTCTAAGGCACTTATGATTGAGTGGTTGAAGTGAGAGAATTTGGACTGTTTCAAGTTAACACGTGCAAGGTTAAAGTTCAAGCAGCTTACTCAGTAGTATAGTGCGTTTTGAAACCAGGTGTGAACATTGCATTCGTGAATGAGACTTGCATAACTAGCCACTATCTTCAGGAGCAACTGGGAATGAGTTTAAAGTACACATTGGTACAAGGCACATGGAGCTTTAGACACTGGGGAAGATAGTGGGGGAAACAATAACAAACTACCCTTCGGGCAAAACATAACTATCATCTACCTAGATTAAGCCATGAAATTTACTGCCCAAGTGGTTATAAGACTAGGCTGCAAATGCATGCCTCTCTGGCCCGCACTGATAATGCATGGCTTTCACACAGCATGCATCTACAATTGTCGGACAACAAGACACTTCAGCATATAATCTTTGCCCTACCCCACCAATCATGCCAAAAAAACCACAACAGGCCGGAACAAAAGGCCCCCCCAACGCCCCCTCTGCTCCGAATTGTCAAAATCCACCACCAACTTTTCCAAGACCTGTCCTTACGTGCCCCCTGGCGTTTCCCCGCCTTGGACCCGCCCGGCGCGCATAGTTTTGATCACGAGAACACTGGGTTTCCTACTCTAATTGCTACGTGATGACAATAGCCTATATTATAGGCAAAAAAGCAAGGTGTTACTTCAGCTCAGTGGGTGCAGGACAGTGTATTGTGCCCTCTGGCATTATATTTATAGATCAGGTGTGGTGGGTGGGTGGTGGTGGTCGTGGTTTGTTGCCGCAGGGGTGAAGGGCATTAATGTTTCGTTACTAAAGTTAGGATTTAAAGGTTGCAGAACGAAATATACGTTCGGACCAATGGCGAGATATATGCTAAAATGACTCAATTTGGCCATATCAATTACATATATCTACCCAACAGACTATACACTTTTGACAGATAGCTAGAAAACGACTATTTTGAGCAACTTTTCTCATCCAACAAACAAGATGTTGATGAAGAATTTAGAGAATTTTGAGAAAAAAGCACTTGAAATTTGAATATTTTAGGATTTTAGTTTAAAATTTGCCGTTGCCTTCTGTCAACAAGACCACAAGTAGTTGTTTGAATGGGAGAGTAAAGTAGCGTAGTGGCTGTTTGGTACAGAGATGGACTAGTACATTTAGCTCGTCACCCATTGCCGAGCCGAGGCCTGTAGTTGATTTGGATTTGAACGCAAGATGGGATAGGATTGGCCAATGCACTGATGATTTTGATGATACGTAGTGTGTATGTCGTATTGTAAACATAGGATACTTACTCGTTCAACAGTAGCGGCCATTATAACCATGAACTCATGCTCGGTGGACTCGGACTCGGGTCCCATGGACTCGAACCTCCGGGCCCCATGCCATGGACTCGGATTCGCCGCAGACTCAGACCTGCTGGACTCGGACTCAATTGAACCCCAGTGGACTCTGACATTCAACAAAACTACAACACACATCAGGGGGGGTAGGACACGATCTGCTCGATTCGGGCATTGGGGATTTCCAAACGGTAATTTGTGGAACTGCTACGTGCATTTACTATGGCAGTCTCGGTCCCAGTGAAATTTAAAAAATCATCTCTGAAACCTTTGTTCAAAAGATCTTAGTAATATCATGATAAATTAAGAAAAAATTATTGACTTCAAAATCCGTCGGGGTTAGTGGATTAACCCCGCTGCAAAATAGTCTAATTTCCAATAACGGTCATTAAGATTTAAATATTCGTGACCAGGCCTAGTCTTCAGTCAAGTCTGCGTGTAATGCGTTCGATATGCGTAAGAGCGCCCTCCTACCGTTAAGTCTTTGAAACAGACCAGCCGTTCAGAAGTTGATGCCGTTTTGAATTTGCTGTTGCTGTTAGGTTGGCATGTCCCACCCCCCCTGACACACATCTATCTCCCAATACTGGCAATACTAGTAGATTGAATGATCACCAGATACCATGATTTGTTTACATATGCCTCAATCTTCTAAAATATTATAAATATGCTGACAACCTTATCTAAATCAGATGAACATGATATTAAATAGTCCAAATGCACCATTCTCCACTAATTTTGTGAATGCTCAAAATCAGAAAAGTCAAAGATAAATTGGAACTTGAATAGATGCTGTATGTTATTGTTTATACTCCATGATACAATCAATGCACAAGCAAGCATCGAAGCAGGGCGGTTACAACGCCTGAGACTTTGCGGAAAAAGCGTGTGAAGATCATACTCGCATGGAGGTTTTTAATAGCTGATTGAAGAGCCACGTGCTCTCTTTAGCAGCTTAATTGATAACACGCATGCGCATAAACAAAATTGTGTTGCCTGTCAAGAAGTGGTCGCTGTTGACCAAATTGCTGAGATTATTAATGACCTTCACCGCCTGTGTTGCAGAGAGTTAATAGCTACACTGTATGCATACTCTGTTACTAAAATGCAATACAAAGGTCAACTCAGAGATTTCAAAATATAACCTTTTGCAAAATTATTAAATATAATCAAATAGAACTAAACTTTTAGTCACCTAAAATGCTTAAAGGCTGATTCAGAGATTTTGAAATATAATTTGTTTGTGTGGTAATTAAAAATAGTCATCTAGAACTAAAGATAGTCACCTAAAATGCTTAAAGGGACATTTTGTGATCCACAGCCTCGTCCCCCCGATTTACCTCAAAGAAATTGAGATTTTTATATCATCTTCAGAACTGTCGGCTTGCGTATAGTATGTGTGCTTAACTTTACGTGCAAATTCGATCTACTCTATGAGAAATTAGTAATTTTGTATTTTCTGTCCGTAAACCGACAGAAATTACAACACAGTGGTCTATGTGGCAGCGCAATACACTAATTCACTCATAACATCAAAACGCAACTTCAGAATCAACTGTAATTTTGGAAATAACCTTTTCTTGAGAATATCTAGTTAATCCTACACAAAAATAAATGTGCTAGGATCATGAAATGCACCTTTAATTCCAAAGTTAGAGATGAATCAGATTTTTCATTTTCATGCAGTAAACATTTATGCACAGTATAATAGTGTCATAGGATGCCGTGTATAACAAAAATTCCGGATCCGGAATTTTTAAAACAGAGTTGTGATTTTCTGTATGAAGGACTTTGATTTGAGCTTAGTTATTTTACACAGTGATTAGTATATGGACAAGCATTATGTATGTGCAAAAAACATGATTTGTTTGAAAATAGAGTGCGCCCTCATCAGGAAATCTCTAAGTTAGCGATGAATGTGATTTTTCATTCTCATGCAGTAATGTAAAAATGAAACTATTTTTTTCCACATCGTTGCTTTTATTTATATTTTATTCATTGTATAATTATTTTGATTTATTTTTTGTCGCCTGGCTTAAGGCAGATTCATAGGGAGCACTCGTCCACTGTTATTGTATTCTGTTGATGTTTTTGTTGTCTGTTGCAGTTGTCTGTTGTTTAAAAGGATTAACATTTGCCTGTAATATCTGCATACTTTGATGGATTTAAAGACACTATCAGTGATTCATCCAAAAGAGTCAAAATATTTGAAATCTTCAGAAATAACTTAAAAGTGAAGGATATGTCAGTAGAATTCTCATAAGTTACTTTTTCCAACAGAAGAATTGACAAATGAAAGGATGAAAACGCCAGTGTTCAATGATACGAATCTCCATTCAGTTACGTGTTGTAGTAATTGTCCGAACAGACAGTTATGACTGAAATAGCCGATTTTGTGCTTATTAGGTTGCTTCTAGTCTTATCATTTGCAGGGTATGTTAGGACACCTATACTTATTACAGACAGGCAAAAATATGATTTTTTGATGATTTTTTTGTCTGATAAAGCGTATCACTAATAGTGCCTTTAAACCAAACTTGAGTCATAAGTGCAACATGGTGTCCCTCATTTGTTGATGAGGTCAAAGGTCATGTGAGGTCAAGTTGTAAGATAGGCTGAAAATGTAATATTAACCACAATTGAAAAGTTGAAGTTCAATCAGAACTAAACTTGGTTTATGGATATTACACACAAACCCTCAATTGTTTATGAGGTCAAAGATTACACACCAAGGTCAAAGTTCATATGAGGCCTATCATTCACAAACTGTGACAGCAGTTTTTACTTAGTTATGTTTCTTTTTAATCTATTTCACTTTTGTACCTTTAAAGTTCCATATTTAAAGGTCACCGACCAGTCAAACAGGGTGGATGCCGAGGGAATCAACTCCGGTGTGTTTTCTTGTGTTTTAACACCATGATCCACTGAATAAGGCATTGATTTGGACTTAATTTCTGGTGAGGTGTTAATATAAAAGCTTTACAACCATGCAGAAATATCAATTTTGAAACATCTTGAGGACTCACTATTTTCCAAATGTGTCAGTGTCTCTTTGTCAAGTGGAGACTGAAACGAGAGGTGCTGTTTGGCTGCTGCTTCGCCGCATCTGATTCAGATCATTTATTACAAGATGCCATAACTAACACAATTGCAGAATCAATTGCCTACATACATGTATGTAATTGAAATTATACAAGGCGCATGTTTAGTGATTTGACCTTGAATGACCCAGGATGACCTTGAAATGACCTTCAAAAATTTTGGCACTGAATGTTGACCACACCCAATTTTCATCCTCCTACCACATGTCAAGTGATTTGACCTTGGATGACCTCGGATGACCTTGAAATGACCTTCAAAATTTTTGGCACTGAATGTTGACCACACCCACCAATTTTCATCCTCCTACCACATGTTAAGTGATTTGACCTTGGATGACCTCAGATGACCTTGAAATGACCTTCAAAATTTTTGGCACTGAATGTTGACCACACCCACCAATTTTCATCCTCCTACCACAAGTGATTTGACCTTGGATGACCTCGCATGACCTTGAAATGCCTTCAAAATTTTCGGCACTGAATGTGTGACCACACCCACCAGTTTCATCAGCCTACCACAACAGTTTATAGCAATTTAACTCCATTTTTGGCAATTTTTTTACCCCATTTGACCTTTGAACCAAGCCACATGAACCCTCTGAGAACTCATCCGTCGCCTACTTGTGCAACATCTATGGTGCGAAGATGGACACCCATACTGGGCGCCAATCAAAAAGATGATCGTGTTGCAACATTTATTATAGGCAATTAGCCCTATTTTGCCGCATACTTTTGACCCTAATTTTGACCACTTTGACCTTTAACCCATTTCACATGACCCACTTGTATCCCCCCACCGCCTACTTGAGATCCATCTATGTTGCAAAGATGGACTTCCCCACTTGCTTAGTTCCAAAGATATCGCTCGGGACGCACACACACACCCGGACCGCTACCATTTCTATAGTAATAAAACTCCATTTTTGCGTATTTTTTGACCCCATTTGGACCTTTGACCAATGCCACCTGACCTAATGAAGAACCATCCGGCGTACTTGAGAATCATCTATGTTGCGAAGATCGACACCCATACTTGCTCCAATCAAAAGATATCGGTTGACAATGTTTATTATAGCGATTTAGCCTATTTTTGCCGCATTGACCTATTTTTTGACACATTGACACATTTACCCACGTCACATGACCCACTTGTATCCCACCCACGCCTACTTGAGATACATCTATGTTGCAAAGATGGACTTCCACACTTGCTGTTCCAATATATCGCACGATTAACCCAATTTTTGTGTATTTTTGACCCCATTTACCTTTGACCAATGCCACATGACACTCCTCAGAACTCATCCGCACCTACTTGAGTGACTCTATGGTGCGAAGACGACACCAGACTTGCTCCAATCAAAAATATCGTGTTGACAACGTTTATTATAGCAATTTAGCCCCTATTTTTGGCCCATATTTGACCCTATTTTTGACCACATTTGACCTTTGACCCCTGTCACATGACCCCCTTTGTATCCCACCCACCGCCTACTTGAAATTAATCTATGTTGCAAAGATGGACACTCACACTTGCTTAGTTCCACAGTTATCGCGCGGGACGCACACACACACGGACGGTTACCATTTCTATAGTCCCCCTTCGCCAACAAAAGTTGGCGGGGGCCAAATATCGCTAAGCTAGTGACAAATACATTTGGAAAACATGGAATTCAATACTGGGTTGGCTTAACCCTAATCTACACCCTGAGGGCTACTCATAAGTTTTGACTTTACATAATACATTATCACCAATCGGTGGAGACCTAACCCATCCCTGAGGTCTACTCTTAATGGACAATGTTTATCAATCAAAATTGGGGTGACGCCCATGTAGATTAATGTACCCCGAGGGTAGTTATTTAGTGCTTATGAAATGTTTTCGCAAATATCAGTCGCTATCTAGGAGCTGATATGTTTGTCGAAACAGTTTTGTTGATATATTTCCACTGAATATTTGATTTTTTGACTTTTGACTGCTTCTTCTTCATCAAATACCTTTCATTTAAATGAAATATGTCAAGATTTTTTGTCAAGCTCAGTTTGACTTACTTCATAAAATATATGTACATACATCACAATTCCCGAAAAAATAATACAATTGATTTAAAAAAAAAAAAAAAAAAAAAAAAGGGGGGCATTTTTAATTTGTTGCTTTTTGACAATACGAAGAAAACGGGCGGATTTTTCGCCACGGCTTCATTGATCAAAAGCCCCATTTTGCCAAACATCTCCTCGTGACTTCAAGGGTGTTTACCAAAACATCGTGTTGACTCGAATTGTTATGCTGACACTGTAATATTGATGGATTAATGAAAGTAATAATAAAATTAGAAATTTTTGCTTTTTTTAAGTTTTTTATTTTTTTCATTTCGTTGTTTTTAATTAGTATTTAAGTGGCAACACCGCGATATGATGGTCACAACGACGAAATTATGGATGGTCATCACTTTGACGTCCACCATTTGCCTGCGATGTGGATTTGTCGGAATCGTTTCGAGTAAGCTATTGGCGGAAAATTAAAGGGGCAAAAACTCAACAATGTGGCACAATTTTCAACTCATTTTGATTTATATGTAATCTACGTTACTTAAGCTTTCCATCCATACCAAATTTCAAATATTCAGAATCATTACATATTTCCTTTAAACAATTGTTTGCATGATGGAACAGTTGATGTAGTTATTTAGTGCTTATGAAATCTGTTTTGCAAAAGATCAGGTCCCGACATTGGAGGTGATATTTTGCGAAAACAGATTTTGTTGGTGATTTCCACTGAAATATTTGATGTTTTGACTTGTGCAATGCTTCTTCTTCGTCACATACCTTTCATTTAAACGATTGTTTGCATGATGGAACAGTTGATGTAGTTATTTAGTGCTTATGAAATCTGTTTCGCAAAATATCGGGTCCTATATGAGGTGATATTTTGCAAAACAGATTTTCTTTTGTACCAATTTGAATTTAAAAGACACTATCAGTTGATTTCCTAAATCGGCAAAATCGAAAAAATCATCCAAAAATCAGATTTTGCAGTATGTAACAAGTACAGGTATCTTAAACCATACCCTGCAAATGATAAGGGACCAGGAAGCAACTAATAAGGGGACAGAATCGGAATGATGTTTAGTCATTACTGTCCGAACGGACACTTACTACAACACGTATAATGAATGGAGAATCGTATCTTGGAACACTGTTCACTTCTACACCGGAAGGTTAACTTTTTATAATTCTACAGACTTATCCTTCCTTTAAGCTATTCCATGCAATTTCAAATATTTTCAAAAGTGTCTTTAAATAACCGTAAGAAATTCTTCTGAAATACTTTCACTAAATTTTTGAGTCAACATGACATTAGTTGCAATCATATTGCATCTTCCCAGTGTTTACCAATTTTTCCTAAAATTACCCCTCTCCCACCGCTCTTAAATCTGTTTTGTTCGTTTCGTTGCGCAAAATATCATAAGCCGGATTTTGTCATACACACAAGTTTAAAGCATAATTTTATGTTTCGTATTTGCCATGCTTGAAACAGTATGGAATATGTCGCGGTATTCATTAACGGCCTTGCGGTGTCTGGGCACGGACCACAGCCTGTAATATGGTAATTAGGTATTTGCCTAATTATAACTTGCGCATGGACAAGGGAGTGGGTCGATTTTTGCACAGAATATTGTTCGTGGATGTTTGTTCGATAATAAATTTAAAATCTCATATGTAGATTGTTTACACCCCGGTCAACTGGACTTTTTTTAATGCAGTTTGTAAAAGTATCCATTTAACCACACTCTCGAAAGGCTCTTCTTATAAAAATGGCGACTGGCAGCAGAATACTGTCCCAGGTAAACAGCTTAGGCCAACTCTGCTATCCCGTGGTTCAGTGCATTCCCCAGGTATAGCCTTGGGGGAAACGAGGTTCCCATCCCACGTACGCATGCGTTGAAAATTGATACATAGTTACTTTTAGGCCTACAGAGTTATTCCATCGTTCGTTTGTATTGTCACAATTTACATGCAACAGTATTCGGGAAATGTGCATCTATTTTAACGTAAATAAACAATGAAATGATGATATGCAAGAATAATGCAACAAATACCGGGAACAAATATTTAATGTCCACACACGATTGTTTATCAATTCGGTTCCTTGTTTCAGCTGTGATGCGACGTCACGGGGCACGTGTGTTCTGTGAACCTTTGGGCAAAATTGGTGACCAATGACCAAGCTGATGATATAGCAACAATGGATAAAGCAAATTAGGACACCAACCATTGGGCCTGCAGGTAGGAATCACCATATCTACCAACACCGAAACTTTGTACATCTTGCAAACCTAAATTTTCGTAAAAATAGCCTAGCCACTATCATGATGATTAGAATTAAACAAAAAAATCATCAAAATCAGATTTTTGCATGCCTGGAACAAGCATTGGTTTTCTAACATAACCCTTCAAGTGATACGGCCAAACGCACCCTAATAAAGACAAATCGGTTATTTAGTCCGAACGGACACTTTCTACACACGTATTGATGGAGTATTTGTATCTTGAACACGCCGTTGCTTCCCTTTTCTGTTAATTCTTCAAAATTTTTTTTTTTGGCGAAAATTAACTTATGAGAATTCTACCGACTTGTCCCTTCCCTTTTAAACTATATTATTTCCTGGCAAAATTCATATTTTCACTCTGTCGGATAATCAAATGATAGTGTCTTTAAAAGTAACAACAATAACTTCATGCTAGAACCAGCGATCCTAAAAAAACATTATTTTAAATTCGACCCCTTTTATGTGTGGCGGCAACTGCAAAAGTAGAGCTGCCATCCACCGACGCCCTCTGACCTTTTGCCGGGGACTTTTCTGGCTGTGTCTGGGATTAGGGACCTCGTCTGGGAAACTGTCTGCAACCTTGTCCACTCCCGAAACACGGGGAGGCGATCAGCCCGATGTGCCCGAATAGCCGAAGAATCCCTCCCTGTGCATAGGTCTGGGACCAATTAACACACCTCCTTGTTTATATGTCACCACCTCATATTGTCACAGTGGACAACAATTACCTTCCCCCTGACCACATGGAGTCATCTCAGATGCCAACAATGCCATGAAACACGGCGAAAACTCGTGGACGTTTCATGTGGTGAGAGGCCACTGAGGCTGGTCAGTTGGCTGCCCCCGAAGAGATGGAGGATAGGCCCCCCCCCCAACTTAATCGCATCCATTGTCAGGGTGATTTGATAGGTCACAGGTATAGGCTGAATGGAACTCCGTGCCTCATATAAGTGCCAAAGTCCACCATTGAAGGTCGAGGTAACCTTCGTCTTCACCTGGGGGAGGAATGTGGGTGTTTACCACTGCCAACAAGCTTTTTATCTGGCCAGCTAAAACCAATTTGAACCGATAATGGCTGCATCTAATCTTGGGACCATCATTTGCTTACATTTTAGCGGCAAAATAATCTGTCACGCCACCTTACCTTTGGTATTGGAAGACAAGACTCAGTTTTGAGAAGGGGATGGTTGCCACCTAATTTTTTTTTTAGGCAAAATGAGGGATTCGCGATACGGGCTAATGGGAGGAGGAGATGCGATCTAGAAAGAAAGATATGAATCAGCGTAATGAGAGCGTGGGGGGGAGTGCACTGCTATCAAAAATATATATGCTTTTATGCACTTAATACCTCTGTGATGTTTACAAAAACACAATAACACGAAGTGAAGCTTGTCTCTTGGAAATTCTGAACTCTTCTATGATCATAGCAGAGTTGAGAATTTCCAAGAGCAAAAAGCTTCAACTTGTGTTTTTGTAAGAATTTTTCCAGGCTTTTGACAGTGTTAAGAGGGATGTAATGCTGCATATTCCTACCAACTAAGGTGCCCCAGATTAGACTTGTTCAGGCAATTGCTTCATGTATGATAACCCATATAGCTTGTGCGACCTTGATGTGCCAACAAGGAGTGTCCTAACAACTACTGGAATCCTCCCAGGAGATCCTCCTTGCACCCTATCTCTCTTTGTAGTCGGGGGGGGGGGGGGGGGGTTGTATTACATCCTCAGACAGAGTTTTTACATCATGAATTACAAATGGGGACTCCCATCAACACCAAGCGTTCTAGACGTCACCAAAGTCAGCATCTTACAGACTTTGACTACGCATATGATCTAGCTCTAACAGCTGATTCGATTGTGGTGCACAAGAATCTACTAACATCACTTGAGAATGTTGCAGACAAAGTCAGCCTACATCTAAACGCCGTGGTGAGAAAGAAAAGATAAGTGTGAGAAGAGACTGAATATATGACTGTCAATTAGGTAGATGATCATCAACCTATCTTCACACAATGGTAGCCAACTCAAAGAGGTCAAGGACTGTCAAGTATCTTGGGTCCCTATGTTAGCCCGACAGCAAGAAAGACTTCGGTCACGCAAAGGATCAAGCTTGGATGCCTGCCAATAAATACAACCCCCACCAACTCACCCACTCCAGGCCTTAGGCCGGCGTCCATGCAAACCCTTAAATGAAAATGGGTCTCAGAAATTATTTCATACCATATTATGTGCCCGAATCACCGAAAAGGCAAAGGGAGGGAAAAAGGATAAAATAAAGGGGTCTGTGGGAGAAATAAATGACGGGCCCGCTTACGAATTATAGTTGGGTCACAATTCAAACACGCCACACCGAATCTCCTATACTTGTGTTCATCACCAATTGCAAGATCTCTTCACACCGCGAATGGAACAGAATAGCGCTGTCGCATCTGTAAGCAAAACAGAAGCTAGCGTGATATATTTCGCTGACTTCTGTTTCTGTATTGAGTGGGCCGTTGTAAATCTACACAGGAATAAAGATGGCAACTCCCATGATTGTTTTACAGTCGTCACATTTGTCGGAATAATCTGGATTTTTTTTCGGGGGGGGGCAAGGAATACTCCAATGACCATGAAAACTATCTGGTACGTCTTATTAAGGGATATTTCATTATAATATGTGTCCGATAGATTTATGCCAATAAATCCCTTTAAAAGAATTACAGCAGTACAGAATAACAAAAATCAATGATTTGTTTTTGAGGTCAAACTAATATTGATCCGGGTATTGATCATGGTGCACAAAATCACGGTTTTTTTTTTCGTTTTCTTTAAAAGTCAGGGATATTCACCGAAGGCTTTTTTTATCTCAAGTCAGATTTTGATAGCACGTATTAAGAACTCGGATTCAAAAGTACTGCCTTGTCTTTAATACCATGTTCGCATATCATGCCAGGAACAAAAATGCAAAAATATTATTTTGATGATTTTTTGTTTTATGTTTTGGGGAATAGCAAAATCACTGCTTATTCCTTTAATAGAAGGGCTTCACACCCCAAAACCCCCCATCTTTAAGTTTTGTCGAGATTTCAATGCGTTTTTAAGTGAGAGCTACACATAATTATTGTAATCCCATAGATTACACTGACTGTAAAATTCAGGTTGACCAAAATGGGGCGCATCCACTCTTCAGCCCTAAGATTTCACAGGAAAATGAGAAAAATAGTAGTCTTTTTTTCTGTGAAGTTCTGATAACAAAATTTTGCAACTTCCATGGTAAAATCTGGGGTCCTTGGGAAGAGGCTATTATTAGTCCATTGAATCATGCATGACTATAGTTAAACACAACAGCAATAAGTGATCAGAATTTCATCTTTAAAATTGTAGTGGCACACAATCCATGAAACTCCATGATCGGAGGCAGAACCATGTCCCATGGAACGCAATTCGGGTACATCATGCACTGAGTTAGTGTAGCTTGTTGTCATGGAAGCCGGTTGTACACTGTGTACACAGTGGGCTCTCTGTTGATCATGATTTAGTCTATTGTAAATCAGCATATCACTTGTTAGCAAAAAAACACCCAGGGCACATAGCACCACAGAAATAAGTTCACCTACAAAACTTACCATTTCAAAATAAAATCCTTAAAAGGTGCAAAAATTGCAACATGAGACACATTCATGCTACTCATGCACTTCTCATGATCTCATTGCATGCATGTGTGTGCAGACCACTGACCTCTACACAGGATAGCGGGTAAGAGTCGCCGATTGAAACATCTGGAAGTTGGTTTTTGAACCTTCTACAATATGGCGGGAACAATGCATACACCTTGTCCAACAATAGAACATCTGTGTGGAAATATGCGGCACAAGTCGGTGTATGCATTGTTTCCGCCAGATTGTATAGGTCAAAAACAGCAAAACGTCCTGTTGGTTCACTCGGCGACCATTCAACTGTGCGGCAGCCAGCTATCCGTGTGTAGAGGTAAGTGGTGCAGGGACAACGCGGTCTAAATACAGCCCGTTTCCACAGCCGTATTCATACTTAGAACGTGGCCAACCAAATATCAACAGAGGGGCTCTGAATTAATAATAATTTCCTCAGCGGGGGCAGGACACCAAAGTTAGCACTAAAAGTTGGGGAAAGGGTTATTTTGGGTTCTGAATGAGAGAGAAAACATATAGGAAAAAATCCGCTAAAAGTTGTGTTTTTTTTTGGTGACCATTTTCTTTTCAAAAAGATATCGCCCCAGTGCTGAAAATTGGCACAGGAGAAAGAAGTAATTTAAGGAGGATTAATCTGGCGCTCACCAAACTGAGCCACCAAATAGATTTTTGTAAAAACCCTGATATTTTGAATTCGCGCGTTTTCCAAAAAATCCCTCTAATGACAATGCAAGTTAAAAATTTAGCCCGTGCTACTCTCCTTCTAATACCGGTTTACAACACATCGCCCCATTGCACAAAGTACGAGCAATACGTATCGTTGTTATTTCAGCTCTATCAGAGACGGTTGGTAATTTCCCAAATTTGACTACACGGCTATTTTGTGGTCGAATCATGCACAGTTTTTCGTGGGCATGGAATGTAGAGATTCGATTCAAAGGTTCACCCGTCCCGGCCAGAGCTACCCAAAAGCATGTTAAATCTGAGATCAAGAAAAAAACTTGCAAGAATTCTCGATACTTGGTCTAAAATGATAGTAAATATAGCTGAACGCGGCGACTGATTGTGTGCGTGTGGAAGCATTGACCTGGTAGCTAGCCCCGAGGTTGCTCACTCATCATGATCCGCTACGATATCCCATGTTAGTTGCGTTGTAGGAGAACACGGGCAATGTCATTTTAGTAGTATGTAATGTCAATGTGTAGTTTAAATCTCAGTGTGAAATTTCCATTTCGCCACACATACACAATCGTTGTCATTGAGTTGCAATGCGTGACAGGGCGTGTGTGTGTGTACAAGACCCCAGTCAGTGACAGTGTTGTCTGCCTTTGCTTAGCCATGCCATGATAAATACGTTCGTAACATGGCATCTGACATGTCAATGCATCTCTGCTATGTTTGTAATTATTATTATGTTTCTAATACGGCCTTGACATATTTATGGGAACTTGGGCAGTAATTTGTGCATTCAACAGACTACATGCTCACAGGGCTGCACGATATCAAAACATTCATCGGGGCCGTACAACGCATGCGCAAAAGGTTAGGATAGATGTGTTGGTGTTGCCCGGTCGTCTCAGCCCCGTTACTAATCGAAATACGTCCCACCCCCCTGAATTTCCTGTTAATTCTTGGATCTGGTAATAAAAAATGGTCACCTGATTATGCAGAAAAATAAAAGTTCAACTGATTTACCCATTCATACCAAAAATAGCAACATAAACCTTCCAATAAAGAAATGCACATGGGATTAATGGTAAGTTCTTGTCTCCCTATACCCCCTGTACAAATTCAAAAGAACCCCCCCTGTAACTTGAGCTGTGTGTACTTTTTCATAGGTATCCAGCACAAGAGATAAACTTGGGGCACTAAGGTATCCAAAAATCATCAGCAACTAAAAATAGCAGAATTCGGAAGCCTTAACTTAGCCACAACTTAAACAAGCCTGCAAAGTTTTACATGTTTTATTCTGTTGTGTGGGTCACCTTACGGAAATACCCATGTATTCCAGGAGTACACGATATTAACTTACCTGTAAATGATGCAGAAATTCAGTTGAATATGATATAATATTCAAACAGGTTTTGACACAGAATTGTATTGTTGCACTTGATGCTCTGACTTGGTAGACCTTTCCAGCTTACTGAAAAAAAAGCAATGTGCTACTTCTAGCTCAGTGGGTGCAAGACAGTATTGTGCCCTCTAGCATTATATTTATAGATCAGGTGGTGGTGGTGGTGGTGTTGCAGAGAGTTAATAGCTACACTGTATGCATACTAAAGTGCAGTGTAAAGGCTGACTCAGAGATTTCAAAATATAATTTCTGGTGAAGTTATTAAATATAATCAACTAAAACTAAACATAGTCACCTAAAATGCAGTAGTGTAATTATGGTGGTTCTGGCTTAGATCTGAATATCCAAAAATTTGAACCTCAGTATCACATGAAGAACTCGCTATCGCTCGTTCATCATGCTACTTCGGCCCAGATTTTATCTTCATGTGATACTGAGGTTCAGATTTTTGGATATTCAGATTTAAGCCAGAACCACCATAATTACACTACTAATGCTTAATTGCAAACTTAGAGATGAATCAAATTTTTCATTTTCATGCAGTAAACATTCATTGCATAACAGTGCCATAGGATTCTGTGTATCACAAATTCAAGATCTGAAATTTTATAACAAAGTTGTGATTTTCTATATGAAGGACTTCAATTTGAGCTTAATTATGGACAAGCATTATGTTCATAAAAAACATGATTTGTTTGAAAATTGAGGATGCCCTTCTCAGGATATAGCTAGGATATCTTGGAGTCAGCTTGACTCATTCTCAAGGCTGATGTTTATAAATATAATGGTTTTTTTTTTGTTAATTAAAAATAGTCAACTAGAACTAAAGATAGGCACCTAAATGCTCAATTCCAAAGTTGGAGATGAATCAGATTTTTCATTTTCATGCAGTTAAAGGTCCATGGCCCGATCGCTATAGCCTCGTCCCCAGAAGCCCCAGATTTTACCGGAAGTGGTCAACATTTTGGTATCAGATGAAAGCTACTATTTTTCTCATCCACCCTGTGAAATCTTAGAGCCAAAGGATGTTTGGTTTGGAAGTTATGAGCGCAAATGTGCCCCATTTTGGTCGACCAATATTAATTTTACATGGTACTCTATGGGGCTTACAAAATCACATTTTTAGCTCTCGCATCAAAAACGGATTGAAACATATGCGCGAAAATTTACAGATAGGGGTTTGGAGTGAAGATCAATCTATTAAGATGAAAACATCAGATCCTTGAATCGGGCCATCCCCCTTTAAGTATAAACATTTATATAAGTATAACAGTGCCATAGGATACTGTGTACAACAAAAATTCCAGATCTGAAATTTTATAACAAAGTTGTGATTTTCTTTATGAAGTACTTCATTTTGAGCTCAGTTATTTTACACAGTGATTTAATGTATGGACAAGCATTATGTTCATGAAAAAAATATGATTTGAGGGCGCCCTTCTCGGGAAATCTCTGAGTCAGCCTGACTCAGGCTGATGTTGAAATATGTTTTTGTTTATTAATTAAAAATAGTCAACTAGAACTAAAGATAGGCACGTAAATGCTAAATTCCAAAGTTTGAGATGAATCAGATTTTTCATTTTCAAAACTTTTATATATAGTATAACAGTGTCATAGGATACTATGTAGACCAATAACAGAAATTCCAGATCCAGAATTTTATAACAAAAATTAAATTTTCTACATGAAGGACTTCGATTTGAGTTTAGCTGTTTCACACAGTGATTAGTATATGGACAAGCATTTTGTATATATGCAAAAAACATGATTGGTTTAAAACCTGAGGGCACCCTTCTCAGGAAATCTCTGAGTCAAATTGAACCCTCTTTATTTTACAGAAAGCAATTAAATTTAATTATATAGAAATAAATGAATTGCAATTTTTTATGTCCAGATTCTGCTTTATTCCACAAATAGTTGTTGATTGCAAACTTGGCAGTGTTAATTTTAAAAAAAAGAGAGAATTTCATGGTTTTCAGCCGTGGTTTGCAGCGGGGGTGTCAAGGTTAGGGTTGTACAGAACCTTATCAGATGTGACCTAGCATTAGTAGACCTTGAGTCACCTTGTCTAACTACCCTTTTATACCAGGGCCCTTTCCCAACTACACATGTTACCCAGTGGCGGATTTAAGGTGGCCCTGAGAGCAATATTTTAGGGGGGCCCTGTCAGCAGCTGCTGACACTGCTGACTCTTAAATCCGCCACTGAAGTTACCCTTCCTAACTGCCTCAGAACCACATTCCCCCCTGCTACAGAGTGTCTTTCCCAACTAACCCAGATGCCCCTTACCAACTAAACCAGGTTCTCCTTTCCCAACTAACCTAGGTTCCCCTTCCAAATATTCCAGCACTAGACCATGTTCAGGCATGGATCCAGGGAGGGGGCGCGTGCCTCCCGTTATTTCTGCAAAATCTTGCAAAATCAGCCCATTTTGGACAAGTGTAGCCTTTCAGCCCCCGGTAATTTTGACGTTTTTCAAATCCTGGATCTGCCCCTGCTGTTCCACATTATCTCCATCTCTACAGGGATGTTTGCCAATTACCCCACCATTATTCATTGTATAATTATTTTGATTCATTTTGTGTCGCCTCATTAAGGCAGAAAGACACAATAGGGATCACTTTGCCCACTGTGTAATGTTGGTTGTTTGTTGTAGTCTGTTGATGTGTTGTCTGTTGTGAAAAAAGGATTAACATTTGCCTGCTATATTCTGCATACCTCGATGGGATTTTAAACAAAACGTGAGTTTCATAAGTGCAACAGTTATCCCCATTGTGATGAGCTGCAACGTCACATTACCAAGGCAAAGGTCATGTGAGGTCAAGTTATAAGATAGGCTGAAATTGAAATGTTACAAAGTGACATTGAAAAAGTTGAAGTTCAATCGGAACCAAAAGGAGAGGAATACCAAACAACCCCTCATGTGTTTATTGAGGTCAAAGGTTACACCATCAAGGTCAAAGTTCATATGAGGCCTATCTGATATCGCCCAAATGGGGACCTTTCTGAATAAACAAAATGACCTTTAACTAATTTCCCAAATATCTTGGAAGGAGGCACACGCAGTGACCTTAATTGATTTTTACTCCTAGTTACTCAAGAATAATTTGAGTTATTTCATTAGATTTAGAGCAGGTTTAAACATTGACCCCATAGTAATTTACCCTTTCCTGGGGCACACGCAGGCCAGAGGGTCTCTGGCAGGCTTTCAATTTGCAAAAAGTTATATTTTCCTTGAATTTCTCTTATTCAAATATTGGTATCGTTCGTTTGATCAAAATCCTTCCGGGGGCCAGTTAACATTTGTGAGATATACTAATGTGCCCAATCCTTTATTTGGCATTATACCTGGAAATCCCAAGCTATTTATAGAGATCTTTCTAGAAAATCTGATGAGAAACCCATTGACTTTCATAATATAGCACTAGGAAAGTACATTTGGTCGCTGCCTAAGGCAGGAAAGAACATATAGGAGCACTTTGTCAACTGTAGTTGTCTGTTGATGTCTGGTGTTGTGTTTGATGTTTCGTTGTTGTGAAAAAGGGTAACATTTGCCCTGTTGTATATCCACATACATTTGATTTGATTTAAACCAACTTGGTCACAGGTGCAATTATGAGCATCCCCCATTGGTTTGATTGAGGTAAAATGTCACATACCAGGTCAAAGGTCATGTGAGGTCAAGTTGTAAATCGGCTGAATCTTGCAAAGTAAAAGTGACCGTCATTTGAAGTCGAAGGTCATTTGGAACCAAACTTGATGCATAGGTGCAAACATGTGATCCCTAATTTGTGTGATGAGGTCAACAGGTCACATACCAAGGTCAAAGGTTCATGTGAGGTCAAGTGTAAAAAGGTGAAAATGTAAAAGACCTTCATTTGAAAGTGAAGTTCAATGGAACCAAACTTGGTTTTATTGTTGTTTACATGCAGCCTCATTGTTTTGAGGGTCGAATCAAAGGTCACCATATCAAGTCAAAGGGGATGAGAACCTATCATTCACCAAACCGCGGACGGCAGGCGACACAAGCGGTCCCGAGAGAACGATTGATTTTTTCTCTTGCAAATGTAAACAAGTCTTTAGTGATTCCCATTCGACAAAAAGTACATAGAAATAATTGTAAAATTTGTAATCACAAAAGTGCTTGACACTAATGCAGTTATGTTACACTGAACTGCATCCAGTGTGCAACTGTATGGCAAACTGAATCACAGGGGATATCAAGTGTGATTGGATGGGACAGTGCTAAAAAAGTCTGGCGGTTAAAAAGAGAATATGGCATGTGGTTAGAATACAGCGCTGTCGCCTTCGGGGCCTAGTTTTATCCGTTTTTAAGATAAGCACTCCTGATAGATCTCCTATGTGAAGGTGACGTATTACGGGAAAACACATTAACAATTCCTTTCATTGTTTGGGACCCCTTATGGATGCCAACCTCTCTATTTTCAATAGTTTACAGCTTTATTAAAATTCAGTGATTTAGGCTGATTTTGCAGGAATTGTAGACAAAAAAGGCGAAATGTAAATAGTTTACATGTATAAACGCGAGTGCCTGGGACTGTATTAACGCTATTTTACTCGACACAGTTTGGGCCATTTGTCACATTACAATTACATTTCATTGTTTTGGACCTTTGGATGCCAACGGTCTCTATTTTTCAAACCATTACGCTGTATTAAATTCAGTGATTTAGGGTCGATTTGAGATATTGTAGACAAAAAGGCTAAATGTAAAATATTTCCATTGTTAAAAGCAGTGCCTGGGACTGTATTAATGCTATTTTACTCGCCCACAGTTTGGGCCATTTGTCGATATAACATTTTGTCTAACGCTATCTGAAGCGAAGCTGTATAAAACTCCTGCTCAGGGTTCTTCTTTATTATATGCCTATATATCAATTAGGGTACCATTTTCGCAAGTAGTAAAAAACAAATGGGGGGATATGATATTTGTCAAACTTATGGCTTTTTGTACCAAAAATTGGGCCCAATCAGGTAAAAATGAATGACATTTGGGTATGTTGCCTTTTTTTAACATATTTTAAATACAAAGCAACATGGTGTGTCTCAGAAAATGTCTGAATTGATTTAAAAGGAACTTAAACCCTCCAAAAATTACCCAAAGCAGGTACAAATTTGATCTAAAAATCTAAGACCCGGTTTTGGGTAATCAAAACAATATGGCACTGAAATTCAGGGTGCGTAGAATAGGATTAAGGACCATTTTTTAAATATTTATTTAAGGGAGTGGTCAACAAATAATGAAGTCGTATATGTACACTGTATAAACAAATTTAGAAGATAGAACTAAGTCATGTCAGTTGAATTTTTGATTGATGTTTTTCTTTTAATAACTATCAGATTTTTCAAAGAATCGTGCAAAAAATATTTAAAATCATCACACACACACGACAAAATATTTCAAAATGAATCTTATTCACTTGTCAAACACCAACCGAAAATGACAAATAATCGTATAATAAAAAATGTTGCACAGATTCTGGACCACCTTAACGATAATTGAGTACAGACAGCAGTACTAATTTTAAAAAAATAGCCTCCTCTTAAATGAATCGAACCCAAAATATGGTGATCTTGAATCCACATCCTATACCACTACACTACTCAAGACTGCACACTAATGCATACTTGTCAGGTGATGTTTACGTTCGGTTTTTTTAAATGCAATTAATTCGAATGCTTTCTGGCTGGATTCACATTTAATTTATAAATGGGTTTAGAAATGCCCATTTGCATATTATTAAAAAATAAATTCTATGCGAAACAAGTGGACGGATTGGGGGAGGGAAAGGGGTTTTTTTTTAAAATTAGGTTAAAAACGCGTGTTTTTTTGTTTTTTGAATTTTTGGAAAATTAAGATTCAAAATTTGTAAAATAAAATTGTCAAAATTTTTGTGTACCTGTTCCAAAACGAATACCTCAAATTGAAGTCTAAATAATTCTCCCTCTACCGGATAAACGTGTCGTGCACACCACTCTTGATATATGTGACGACGACGCATCGTTGGGTAGAGGTATTAGCGTAAATCATGACGATTCA
The DNA here is from genome assembly GCA_023653785.1 of Ophioderma brevispina. Classification (NCBI taxonomy): domain Eukaryota; kingdom Metazoa; phylum Echinodermata; class Ophiuroidea; order Amphilepidida; family Ophiodermatidae; genus Ophioderma; species Ophioderma brevispina. Next base: position 39,716 of record JAMKCH010037021.1, read on the forward strand.
CACAACGAGTTACACATAGAGATGCACGTTGTAGAACGTTTTACAGACCGAATGAAATATTAGAGGACTCATTTTCAATTCCCTTTTTTCGGGTGGTGTAAACCGTGCCCAAATTTCCGTAAACGTTAACAATGTTCTGAAATCGGCATCAATGATAGAAACTGTGTAAAATATTAATCCATCGTAATGTGAAAAGGTGTTTGGAAATTGAAGAGAAAACACCAGAAAAAAAGGCACTTTTCCTACGGTAAAAGCGTGTGATGTAAACGCGCTACTAAACACGCCTCCACAAATGAATATGCGATAAAATTGGGCTTTTTATACGATTTGATTCAAAAGTGAAATGACGACATTCTCAGGGGGCACAGTTTCAATAGTCAGCATACTACCAATGACAAAATACGCAGTTTCGACATCCTGCCAATGTTGTTTTAATTTTTTTTCTGGACCTCTGGGCCACTCTGAATTATCTTCTCTCCTCTCTCTCTCTTCGTCCCGATTTTTATAGTCCATTACTTTTTTTAGATATGTTTCTCACAGGTAGATAGATACCTTATATTGCAGATTTGGCCGGTCAGATACGTTATTCATGTGTGTTATTGCTATTACTCAAACTTGTCAGTACGAGAGATCGTGGTACTGAGCAACTCAAGAAAAATATAATAACTTAAATCACCTTTTTCTATACCTGGCGAACTAAGTATTTGCTTATAATAGTTTCAAGCTTTGTAATCACCCCCACCCTCCCCACCCCCGAGCCACAATGTTGGATTATTTCTCCAATGAAAACCAGATTCGCAGGATTCAACATTGAATTGGGGGGGGGAGTTGGTCAATAAAAGTGCAAATATTGTCTAAATACTCATCCATATGTAAATAAGGCCAACTAAATACAAATCTAATTACGAATGTCTTTTAATTTGAATCACTGAATATGAAATATTTAATATAAGTATAAAAATGCCCGTTTGATCATTGGACTCCTTTTAAATATTTAAGGGGTAGCCATTAATGAAGTTCTCTATATGTGCACATTTTAGAAAGGCATTCATTATGAATCCTTTTCATCGTTTGGGACACACAAACACACTTGGATCCCACATCTCGATTTTTCAGCAAGATCCAAGCTGTATTAAATTTCAATGATTTTAGGCGATTTAAATTTTTGTAGGCAAAAAAGGCGAATTTTGAATATTTGACATGTATAAACGCGAGTGCCGGGGACTGACAATTAAAACACTTTAATGTTTAATATGAAGAGCACACCTTGAAATAACCTTTCTGTCGGGAACTAAATTGTCCGAACGATATTTAACTTTTTATGAATAGGTTTTATGCAAAAAAGCTGCCATTTTTCAGTGGAAAAGCATTAAAATCCTAACGCATTATAACCGGTTTTGTACGTAAAAACGCGACTCCCCTGAACGAATTTGCAAAATTAGAAACGTTTATAGAAAGAAAAGCAACTTTGAAATACTTTTCTATAGGGAACAAATGTGTTACTGATAAGATATTTATGTTTTTATCAAGATTTTAATGTATGCAAAATCCGGCTATTTTTCAATTGAACAGAACGCCAGAAAATCGGTCCCAAGCGTTAGTTCCCCAAAGGAATCATAATGATTCACCTTATGCAGTATCTCTTTGCCACTGTCTAGATTAGTGTGTTCTGAGGTCTCTGGGCTTTGGACCAGACTTTCGCAGGTTAAACCTGGTTTTGTGAGCACTCAACCATTACACTTCCCTCAGAGCATATTGCTGGAGTTGCTTCATCTGTCTGAATGCCTTTGAGCTTCCGCTGAGCCAGATGACATAGCTCACTCTGGGTGCAGTTTTGGCTGCTGTATCTGTTACAGCCTTTCTCTTTCCTTTAGGAATGCCCAAGGATGCCAGGCATATTTGTTGACTGATGTATTGCAAAAACCTGCAAAAGTAGTATGTAGACCAACCTGGGGGTCGCGACCCCTTTTGGGGTCGCGGACCCTTAAGAAGGGGGTCGCAAAGTTAAATGAAAATGAAATTACTTGTCCAAAAGGCAGGAACAGAATTGGTTAATAATAAAATTTAACTTAATGTCAAGCATGCCAAACTGCATATTGCAGTGTTTGAATCAATTGAATTTGTATTTGATTAGTAAAATTTCGGTTCATCCTCTATGTAAGACCTCATGAAATTAGCCTAGCATGAAATCTTCTATAAGAGGATCAGAGGATTACAAGGATTGTACAGCTTTATTCCGTAAAAGAGTCTTTACTCTAGTCTAACTCATGAATATCTTACACCAAGGTAAGACCAAAATTTCTGCGCGCTTCGCACGCAAATCAGTATAAATCGTCATTTGCAGGACTGTTCAAAGATCAAAATTGAACTTGACTAATGCAATTTGTCATGTCAAGCAAGCCAAACTGATTTTACAGTGATTAATCAATTGAATTTGTATTAGATTAAAATTTCCGCGCGCATCGCATGCAAATCAGTATAAATTGTCACTTACAGGACTGTTCAAAGACCAAAAATGAACACGATTGTAATGAAATTAGTGGTATTTTTGCACACTTCGTGCGCACCTTTTTTAGGAATGGAGAGCACCATGCCCTTAGAATGCCACAACCAAATTTTTTTTTAATTAAGGATTGCCCTTGCTTCCCTGTCATCAGTAGATTCAGACCTTCTGGTAGCTAATATAGGCAACCTTATTGCAAGCCCCTTCCCCTGGCTTGAAAAATTGGCTTGCCACTGACGTACCTCTCCACAACACCTTCAAATTTTTCTTGACTGGTATTTATTCATCATCACTTTATTCATACAAACATACAAACAAAGGATAAAAATATATACTTATAAAAAGTCTAGGACTGCGCCCCAGAACTTGAGGTGGAAGCACGCAAGACTTCTGGACAAAATATAACATAGACTAAGACGAACAAATAAAGCAGACTATCGTTATTGCACAATCATTTGCACGTACATATTGTGCAAAAAAATAAATACAAAATTTTATTTACATTTTAAGAAGAGGTGGATTCATCCATGAAGGTTCATTTTTGGAATAAAATATGCTAAAGGAGGAAACAATAGCCAGCCTAGTTAAGTTATAACTGAATTGTTTGTAGGCTACAGGCCTATTGCACAACTTGAGAATTTCTTTAAGTCTTAATAAATTATCAGGTGGTATGTAGCCCCTAGAACCAATCTCCAAAAATATTTGGCAGACCTTGAAACCAGAATGTTCAATATCGGAAACAAGCGATGCATATTTATTACATTTGTATGTGTGGGCTTTATCGATGCCAAATTCAAAGGGAACGGTGAGCTCAAGAATGACCAGCTTTTTTATCTTTCCAAAATATACACAAGTCAGGAATGAGATTGGTAACGGTACATTCAATGGGAATTGTGGTAACGGATGGAGAGTTGTTATCCCTGTCGGAAGGTCAGACATAATCTTTGGAGGAGTGTCTTCCTTAGAGAACCCCGATTTAATAACAGTGAAAATATAATTGAGGATATTGTTGTGTCTCCATGTGGAGCGACCTTGTTCTAGGGATCTCTTGCAGTGGTTAAGTACATGATGAAGAGTCTCACGATTCCCGCAAGCTTTGCACAAGTCGGAAGTGGCCTTACCCCATCTTTTAAGGTTTGTTTTATTATTAAGAGTGTCGCCTAGGGAATTGACTAAGAATTTGAGCACGCCTTGGGGAAGATAATACATTATACTTTTCCAGTGATAGCAAGATTCTTGTAAAGGAAGCAGATCAAAGAACTGGCCCTGAACAAGGAGAGTCTTCACATGTGTATGCCAAATATTCTGAACACGATCCTTAAAACAGAGTTTAGCATTCTTCTGGATCTTTTTCAGCGGGATGCCAGGAGTATTGTTTAGAGTTTTAAAAAATAGTCTCGCAATTGGTAATAATTGACTTTTTTCTTTTCCAATCTCTCCCTGATAAGTCGAGTATCCAGACAGTGGTTGACCATGGGTCCCCCTTTAATCCTTGAGGAAATATGAGCGGTGAGATGAGATTCCTTGTAAAGGTTCGATATAGTTTTTTTTATATCTAACCCTTAAGGCAGGTGTGGAAAAGCCAAAGTACCAGGGTGTGGGATGCGCAAACCACTTCTTAATGTAGCGGGTAACAAGGCGTCTAACTTTTCAAGGTGAGAGACGCACATAATTTCTCCTAACAGTCAAAAAATGGTGATCTTAAAGTGGGGGAAAGATTGCACAAAGGTGAGAATTTTTACGCGGATTATAGGAGAATTTTGATATATCAGACCCGATGGTCAAACATCTTTCTGACATATTGCCAAAACTTCAGATTCTTTGTAACAAGGGAACCTAAGAATTTATGGGACTCAGTATCAAGCCGGAATGGATTTTCATCCAAGATGATAAGAAAAATATTAGAAACAATGGGTGCCGCAAGCTAAGTGTCAAGAAAGAAATGGGGGTCCGGTGACAAAAAAGTTGGGAAACCCTGTATGTGGACCATCCTCTGTTTTCACAGTCAGCCCCTAGATTTGTTATATACACAGTCGAGGAAATCGGCTGTGTTTCTTCTGTATGGTTTCTCTTTCCTTTCTTTCTTCTTTCTTCTTTTTTCTTTCTGTTCAACATGCTCATCATCTCAGACATGGAACATTCAATATGACCAAAACTGGTACAAGGACAAGTACATGCACAGAAACTTTGACATGACCAGATTGTTGTCAAAGGTCAAGATGGGGTCCAGGGTCAACAACGTTACATGCAATAAAATCTAGAATTAGCTCCATTCTCAAAACTAAGGATTCAGTTCTTGTAGAGTTGATCACACTAAAAAAAGTCAATATGACTTTGTCATATGACAAGATTTAGAGGTCAGAGGTCCAAATACATCAAATTAGTACACTCAAATCACTACTCCTTTTACAAATACATAGATTAGGCCACCGGGCAGATCCCGTCATCGTTTAAAAAGGTGACGCACCCTGGGAAAGTAAATATTTTTGCGAGACAATTCTTTAAAATTATAAAAATTCAGTTCTGCGGGTGTTTCACCTCTGGTATATGTGCACGTTTTTCGAAAATTAATGTAATGCCCATTCTTGTGAAATCTCACATATAAAATCGGATCATATATTTCCTACTTCCGCGATTACAATATACATCGTAACGTGCTGCCGAACGTTATCTCGAAAAACCGGGCTAAAAAGTACAAATCGTTGTACGAGCCTAATCAGCTGTTGTGATCGTGTAAACCCATGTGTAAACGTAATCATGACGTCTCCTGAAGCTCTGTACCCGAACAGGTCGGGGGAAAGGCATATATATGTATTACTTCTCTGATGTTGATGGTTTGAAAGTAAAGCCTTGTCAGATAGGGAGAAACAAAGTGCACAAAAGCCCGGTGGAATCTGTGTGCTGAAGCGGAAATGTTGGCCGCCGGCGGAGAAGGATTCGCCCATATCCTGGCTTTTACTGCTAGCATTGCAGGATGTTTAGAGTTAATACCCTGTCAACGATACACGATTCGCTGTTTGTTGTGAAATGACAATGCCTCGTTTTGTGTCGTGGCCTTATAATTTATTATATGTCACGACCATGGCAGTTGGTTATCGCATATATTCTCGTTCTCTATAGCAAGTAACATCGTCAAAACACACCATCAGTCCTGTCACTGTCAGACTATGTAGTAACGGGTAAGCCGTGTTAAGCATGCATGGCTTGGTCCGTGGTCAAAAAGTTTCCGGCTCTTCAGGCGATTAGAATTGTGCTCTTATGTTGGATTTACTATTAAACGGATAGACCATGTTTTACTTAGCCCCGGCAGCGATCATTATCACCTGGGCGGGACAACTTGACTTTGTGAATGTGTGGAGGGACAAGGTTATATCGGGGTCACAGGTTAATTTTGCCAATGAAGGAGAGTACTGAGCTTTTTTCTTTATTAAATGTGAATGACCCAATCGACAACTTTTCCACCATTTCCATCAAAATTGAGATTTGAGTATGTAGTCAGAAATATGACAAGGTACACACACATATTTTGCTCAGTATTACCCCCAGTAAAAATTTCCATAACAAAACGTTCTCGTAAGTGGTTGAACCTATCATGGTCCGATTTCCCATACCATATAATATTCCCCACATATAGATATGTCCCCAAAACATCTTCATCAAACTTTGAATTATTAAATTGGGGGTAAGCAAACAATGTGACTAAAATTAAATTGTCCCATTAGACAGTGCATGTTAATACATGTGTCGACCACATTTGGAGAATTTTTTCATAACTACATGGAATATATTTTTTGGACTTAAAATTACTTCAGTAATTTAAAAATATGAACTTTGTTCTGATCCCCAAATAATCGATAAAAAATAGGGGGGGGTTCAGCACATTTGCTCATCATAGTCCTTTCTCCCTGCCATCCCCCCCACTGAAATGACCTTTGACATGTGTCTATCACTAGAGCAAGGACCCAAATTCTCCCCATCAGAAAATGCCTCTGCACATCGATACCTTCACCCCCCCCCCCCATTTGCAAAGGATATCCAGTGGTGAATGGTTGTCGAGGAAAGTGTGTGCCATTTTCATATCCCCCATCCGCTTACAAAAATGTTCGTTTTACTCCAAAAGGAAATCTCATCCTCCTTCTGGTTTGTAAATAGACCCGACTTAAACCATGAGTTCAAATGAGGGGAGAGCGAGAGCGAATGTATTTGTAACCTTCTGTACAAGTATGCCTATAGATGCTCCATATTTACATCCCCCTACTTTGATTTACATTAATATTTGTTTTACCCTCAAATTTGTAAGAAAGATTTCATTAGTGTCTAGAAATGTCTGTTACTTGACAATCTCCACCCTTCCCCATCCACCTCCATCCGATACACACATAATCCATTATATCTTGTCCAATGTACATGTCAAGGGGGGGTTTTTTTTTTTTAACTTATAACACAAGTAGTAAAGCATTGTTTTTTTTTTCTTTGTGGAGAAATGTGTGTTTCTTCTTAAATTATTTCTTCACCCACCCCCATGATTACCCCACCCCACTCTGTCCCCCAACCCAGCCCAAAGGTATAGATCACCCCTCCTGAATTATCCCTTCTTACGTCACAGATAAGCTTGTATTTCATAAATATAAACGAAAGATGAGGGGTCCCACTGAAATAAATTTTATAGCTCCCTCCCACATAGGGCGTATTTTTGGAATCCATCCCACAATGCACCAGTTTGTAAACATTTCACCTAAAACTAAGGTCATGTGATCACATCAAAGTCATATTTGATAAAAGTCAAAGTCATGAATCCTTGCACTCATTAGCTGCAAAGTACTTTAGCCTGGGGTTCCAAACACTTCATTACAAACACATGAAATAGGCACATTGCAATGCACTATGGGATTTGTTTAAAATACCATCTTGTCCTTTTCCCAGCATCTACAATTCCCTAACAGTTTTAGTATTCTTTTTACAAACAATTCAATAGCTTCATGTTGCTGTTTGAACTTACTGAAGCAGTTTGGAAAGCTTACAATCCACACCCCCTTCAACACATGGCCACCCAGGGAGTCCTACTCAAAGATACACACATAACTAATAATAATATGCTCTTTCTCAATATACCACTCACTCTGCAGAAAATATTGACGCGTTTTATAAATCCCCATCAGAATTAAATGTTCACCTCTAAGGCATTTTGAAATTATTAAATCAGAATTTTTTTCGTCAAGAGATTTCGCTTTACTGTTTTAAACCAATGCGTCGTCGTAAATTAGGGATTTTCTCGGCCGCCCTCTCATCTGTTACACGCTGGTGCTCGCGCCTCGGGCTTTCGCTTTATGGCTCATTGTGAAGAGTGGTGAGAGACCAGCCTCAGGGACCAGCGTATGCTGTACCAAGGTGTTGAATTTGGATTTGATTTTATCATGTTTATGTCAGCAGACGTGGGTAAGTTAGATGCCCATTCCTGAAAAACGAACAACTTGTAAAAGTGAGAACAAGTGGAATTCTTCTCAGAAATAAGTACTCCATTGATACCCACTAGATTTTTCACTTGTGAGGGATCGTGCGCCACTTCATGTAATTTATGAACGTGTTTCCTCTGTGTACACGGTATAGCCTATATTGTCACGTGCCTCATGTGCCTCATTATGTGGTGCAGCTTGGACATCCCCCACAAAAGTTACTGAATGAAATTTTGATCACAGGTCATCTAGGGTCACTAAGGTCAAATTGAAAAACATTTACTGTGTGTAAATTTAAATAAAACAAGTTCAAATAGAAAATCTTTTTATCCCATCCTGTAGTACTTGAGGAGAGGGTCAATTAAAGTCAATAATGACCCCCATCATCACTGACACATGGTTTAGGGGTCAAAGGTCAAAATACTTGAAATTACGTTACACTCAAATCACTACTTCTTCACACAGATTACAAGTATGGATTTCGGACTCATGTATGTGTGTCGTTTGACACCCCCTACAAATGTTACTTTAATATTTTAATCCAAAGGTCAGTTCTGGGGTCACTAAGGTCAAATTCCTTTAGTGTATAAGAATTTAAAACAAGGGCAATAGAAAATCTTTTGAGCCCATCCTGGAGTACTTTATGAAGGGGGGGGGGGGGGAGGTCAATAAAAGTCAAAAATCATGACCCAATCACATGCCCATGGTTTAGGGGTCAAAGGTCAAAATACTTACGTGACCACTTCAAATCACTACTTCTTTTACAGATTACATAATTGATCACGTGTCTCATGATGTGGTGTAGTTTGACACTCCCTACAAAAGTTACTTGAATGAAAGTTTTGATAAAAGGTCATTTGCGGTCACAGGAGTCCAAGACCTGATTTTCACTACAAATGCACTTCTACAAGTTCTGGTCTGAGTACTCCGAACTGGGTTCAGATCTGTAACCAGGATCTAGTTTGCACTTCTTTCTTGCAATGCATTGGATCGCTCTCCTCATAGGGACGGTCAGATCTAGATGATCACTGTCTTGTTTTGGTAGAAAGAAAAGAGGTGATATCTGGTCTCTTAGATGTCTCAGGATGTGGGAGGAACACTATTATTTGTTTGTTCTCATTCATCAGGAATATCCCGTCATTGGCCTTCTTCAGAAAGTTGGTTGGCTCTGTCTTAGGCATGGTAGACTGGATTTTGATAGGTTGTACCATCAGCTGTGTGAAAGGCTGTTGTAGAGACGGAGTTTAGATTCTCCGGGCGATTGTTTTTTTTTCGATTGGCCTTCTACGACATATGGTGCCAGACCTGTAGAGATTGCTTTCCGTTTTTAGTCATGTGCCCAGTGTATCTTCTACTTGTAATTGATCGCTACAACCATGAGGATGTGGAACACTGTACAATGATGATGATTTGATTTGGGCAGGAGTCCAAACTTGGTTTTGCCCCACAGTTTCAGATTGTCAGGAGAGGGAAGTTGATCATGAATATATCTATACCATTTTGCCTAAATATGACACAAGCTAAATGGGGAGGATGCAGATTTTGGACCTAATTTTTGAACAAATTTGAGAAAGAAAAAACCTTACAATATTGACACCAAAAAAAGGGATCATTCAATTCCAGAAGGTTGAAATGAGACTCATATTGGCAGCATGTTGCTGTGGGATCGTTGGTGTTGAGTAACATGTCCCCCCTCTGACACCCCTCCAGCTGAGCTTTCTATGCAAACATATGATCATCCTCAAGCAAGCATGATAGTACATGCAACTAATTTTTGTTTGTTTACCTGACACAATATACAGTGTATATAACATCCCATATGTGTGAAATCATTTTTGCTATGGTAGGTCTATAAACACAACAAATCAACAAAAGTAGATATATTTTTAATACTAACATGTAATAAAATTTACTACAATTCTAATGTCAGATGCTAATGAGCAGAGATGACCATCTTCAAGTTAGTAGTATGCAGTGTGTCAGGCAGATCTTATTGCAAGATAAGGAGGTCCAAGATGTAACTCACTATGCAGATGATCTTCTGGATGCTGATATTGCTGAGTTCTTATTTGAGGCACTGGCAACAACTGATGCTGCTCTGTTAAGGTAATCTTGTCAAGGAAGAAGGCATTTTTATCATATTCAAAATAATAGGTTATTTCATTAGAATGCTTTAGTGAAATCTTAGTGTAAATATCACACACACACTTTTGTACATTTGCACAAGCCACATGTCATTGTACCCAAAATATGATGGCATTTTTTCAAATTAATTACTTTAGGTCAGTATTGAGATACAGGTCATATAGAAGAGGAAACAGGGTTGTCTAGATAGAGAAAAGGGATTATACACAAATCAGACATGATTTTTGCCAAAAATCCATAATTTTTCTTCTGGCTGGGTGGGGGGTGGGGAACTGCCACTGTTTTGTAAAATAACAAGTTTAACTTCAGTATTATTCTCTTTTTGTTGATTCATGTATAACAAAAAAATGAGAAAAAAGTTGAAATGATTTAACATTTCAACTGTTGGACTTCATATTGTTTGTGTGTCTAATCTTATGTACAAATAGGATCTCATTTTCGAGATATTTATACTCTTTATATTTTTCTGTTTATAAATGGACAGAAATTACAATAGCACGACATATGGAATGCTGTGGTACAAACACCTGCTCATAGCCATGCATGACCAAAATATATGATCTGAATCAACTGAAAATTTTGAAATATGCATTTTTAAAAAATATCTATTGAACCAATAGTAAAACAGAAGGTGCCCGAAATACAAAATGCCATGTTTAAATGAATTATCTCCCCCTGTGGGTTCGGGGTAAAGAATAGGCCTGATGTCATCCCTGCATGTCGTAAGAGGCGGCTAAAAGGGACCCCCCTATGGTTTTTTGTCAATTAAGATAAGGTCATCCAAGTTTTACTTCAGTAATATTCTCTTTATGTTGATTCATGTCGTCGCCCGCATCACATACTTTCGTATTTCACATTTTTGAGGTTTTAGGAAATTTCGCCTAATTACTTAGTTTATCGAGTTCTTGCCATCCACAAAGTTTCAAAATGTGAAGATGCCTGATTAATTAGTTTATAATTATATATTTTTGTCACTTTCCTCAAAATCATCATATCCGTATTTCACATACTGTCGTATTTTAAATCTCCATTCATTTACACACGTTTTATATAGCGTTGTATTTTGCCGATCCCAAAATAAACGATTTCACATAAGACCTATTTTGACCTATTTCCATCGATCTTTCGTAAAACAAACTTTTCACGTAGTGATCTATTTTATGTACATTGAAAAACAACGGTGTAATATACGTTGTATTTTGCAATATACATTATTTGTGTTTTCACATACAGACTTATACCTTTGTAGCCTAATTAGATAATATAATTGTAGTTTTAAATTAGATTTATGGTTTATATTGGCCTTTAAAATGTTTTCTTCAAAACAGTAAAGTCTAGATGTTTCTTTTATGCTTCGTTTTATCGTATAGACATGAAATATCGCGGTAGATTTTGAATTGCGATTTTCTCGGAAAACATGTTTTGTAAAATACGACGGTATGTGATGTGGGTGACGATATATAACACCAAGGCATGTCATGAAATCAAAATGTTAATTTCACATGAAATTTGGAGGCATCAATATTTACGCCAGAGGAGGATTTGAGGGGAATACAAACATTTTTGTAAGCAAGAGGGGGAACATGAGCATCATCAAGAGAGGGGGAACTTTAAAGGAGAAGGTTTGTAAAATAAGGGGGAATGCAGATTTTTTTAAACAGAAGCAAAGGGGAACACAAATTTTTCACAAAAATTGAATTCCTCCTCTTCCCTGCATAAATAACGACTGCTCCCTTAATGATACAGAAATGTATTAGTGTGTGAATGTGTTGAACAGCTGTATCCTGACAAATCATGTGTAGCTCTGTGCAGGGCATACACAATCATTTTGCAAAGGAATTGGATGAATTGATGAATTTATCTTTAATCTCTCTTTTTAGCTGCACATTCGGATGCTTGTTACTCTTCACCGACTGTCAGAGTTTCTTTACTAAATGTCACACAGTCTACGGTATTGAGTCTATTGTCAGGGCCGTACATCACTGTGTCAAGCTTAACAATGCACAAGCCTTACATCAGGGGTAGGTTCTTTGGAATGAAAAGAATAATCATTACGAGAGCTGTGTTCAGCAATATCCTAATATAATCCATAAGGCGACGAAAAAAGAAAACCCTGTTTTACGGGAGAGCGGACCTTTCGAGTAGGGTCGGTCAGGCGAATTTTTTCTTTTTTTAATTTTTTTTCTTTTATGGAGCTCAAAATTGGCCTAAAATAGCTCCAAAATCTGAAAAAACAAGAGAAAAAATGAAACATTTTTACCAACAAATTTTCTAAAAAAATTTGCCAAATTGATAAATTTGGGCTAAAAAACAGGCTGATTTTACATGATTTTTGGAAAAACTAAAAAAAAAATCTGTAAACCTGAAAAGAAACATCAGGTTCGGTCGAGCCCGTAAAACAGGGTTTTTTTTTATTTTCGTCGCCTAATAGGGTATAAAGCAGCTTTTTTATTGTAACATTATGTGAGTATCCACAAATAGCTCTACTCTGTATTATGGAGCTATATTATGATATTGCCATGTTTTCAGGTTCGGAGTGCTCAAAATATATGTACACACTGTGTTATAGAATAATAATAATAATAACCAGTTTTAATAGCTGCTCAAACAGGCTCAAAGCGCAGTTGACAATTAATATCACGCCATGCACCTTCAAGAAATCGCCACAATCATTTCACTTCATTTAGGTAGCTGCTCAAAGACATGTCTTACAAGCGCACAAGCCTATCAGCACTTAGATTGTAATATTCCCCATAGCAGCTCTCCAGATTTTCTGTGAGTCAATGAGGCAATCTGATTTTAATGGTCTAATGATCACGAGTCCTGAAATTTTCCACTAGACCACAACATCTAGAAAGGAGTAGAATAAAATTAGGGTTTATCATGGTTACATATTGGAATGGAAATTAATATTGATTTGTTAATAAATGTTCACAGTTATTACTAGTCTGTTTGCATTTTTTGACAATTTCCTCCAGGTTGCAAGTATTTTCTGAAGTTCTGAAGAGGTAAGCTCTATAAAAAATTAGAATGTGGCATGAAATGGCTGTGTGCCAATTTTCAAAAGTGCATTATAACAATTTTTAAAAATGCATTATAACTTTGACTTTCAGTGATTTTCCAGAATTTTATTACACCATGTCCTAGTTCAAGATTAGCTTAGCATTTCTTACAGAATGTATATCCATAATCCCTAAATGCAAAAGAAAGAATTTCACTCTTTTATTAGAATGACTACAGGGCCCACTCTTAAAAGTGCAACAGGAGATTTCATATAACAGGATCCTTAAAGAGACATGAGGAGATTTCCAGAAAGAAGCGCCCCCCCCCCAATTTTTCTCAAACCTAGGTTTTTTTTACATATTTGGAATGCTTACCAATGTATTAGATCACACCTGAAGTGAATAAGCCAAATACGCCGTCTCTATGTAATAAGATGATGATTTAGTAGTTTCTGTCGTGCACGACAGAAAGTCAAAGCATGGTTTTCTATAGGGAACGATTACGATAGCAGGCAAGTTCAAAAACAAGGTTGCAGTTTTCTTTTGCACCTGTTTGTCCATAAACCTTCCAAATGTTCTTGGTAGGTGGTCTACAACCGATTCAGTGATATTTGAGAGAAATTCATATCATCCTAAAAAAATCTCCACGGTCACTTTAATAAATGTGAAAATTCTGATTTTTGCACTGGTGTAAAGCTTTCTATCAAAAATATCCACATCTGAAAGGATTTTAACCTTGTACGAATAAAGCTGAGAATTATTTCTTTGATGCAAATAGGAAATTCAGCCTATGTTTTATTTTGAAATACAGGGTGTCCCAATAAAAGTGGTGCAAGCAGATAAACTCCGATTTCTCAAAAATACTAAGCATGTGAATTTCATTGCATGGAGGTATTAAATGTATCCTATTTTGATACATTAGTCCAGGACCTGCTTAGAACCCCGCCCCGCTTACAATTAATCCGCAAAAGAGATTCTAGGACCTCTTTGATTGAGTTGTTGGACCATTTACCTTTAAGAATCACACAGGTGCTTTTTCGAAAACGGCAGGTGGCTGCGAATCAGAAACGAAAATCCCAAAGATGCCGCCGTGGGGTATTAGCCATTTTTTAAAAAGATAAATTTTAATTTTGATACCTAAAAGTAGTGTAATACCTCGTTTTTAGGGGTGTTGTGGGGTGCTGGGAATTCATTTATGACAATCGTTTTATCATTAGAGTCCATGTTACAAATGGTATGGATTTGGAAATCCAAGGATGGCCGCCGGAGTCCCCCACAGTAATATGTCAAAAGTCACCATTTTGGATGACATAACCTAGTAGTACGTTTAAACATCGTGGTATGGGGTTTTTAGGGCTGGGAATTTCATTTCTGACATCGTTTTTTTATAATTAGAAGTCCATGTTACATGGTATGGATTGGAATTCCAAGAATGGGCCGCCGGCGTCCTATATTTTAGTACACATTTGACCAAGATTCATCCTAGAATAGTGTAATGTGTAGGGGTAGGAAATCCATATTTGACCATTTTTAGGAGTAGAAAACCAAAGTTAGGGTCAAGGATTTCAATGCGACCATTGATAAACAATGCTAGCCATTTAGTTGTTGCAGCCCTATTGAATTCCAAAATGGCTGCAACCATACACTTGCCTAGATCTTGGGCCCTGAGATCTAGAGGAAAAATTCTGGTGTCTACACCATTTTTAGGGTCAAAATATTAATGACACCATTGAAACAATGCTGAACCATTCATTTGCGGCAGAAATCTTGAATTCAAAATGGCCGCCAAGGAAAACTGGATTCTATATAACATACATTCGCCTTTGAGAGCGGTAGAAGCATGATTATGGTGCCTATAAACCCATGTTTACAAGGTCAAGGAATCCAAAAAGATTAAAGGTAACTTTACTGGGCTCTATGGCAGCCATTGGTTGTTAGGTTGAACGTAATTCCCTCCTTTGGAGATGGAGCACCAAGTATAGAAATATAGTGTCAAAATTGAACAAAAGTCATTAATTTGGTACATGTGAGTGGGCGGATTTGACATATTGAAGTGACCAAATTTATGGCAAAACACAGTAGTGACATGGTGGTATGTGAACATGTGGAAGTGACAGGTTGGCAGTGTCATGGTAAAGAACTGGTTGGTGGTGACACTGTATTTAGCAATGGTTCATTGAAACGCATCTATGACGTAAGCTGAACAATCGATTAGCGACGTTATTCAGTCTCTTCTGTACACTAGTTTTGGCGTTAAGTTGAGATTTTAAGTGACAATGGTTGGCTGATGGTGTCATAAATGGCAGTGAATGATGATGGTGTCATAATTGGCAGTTGACATAGCTGATGGTGTCAGCGTTGGCAGTACGTGTCATAATGGAAGTGAATAGCTGTTGGTGTCATAATTGGCATTGTCATTTATAATTGGAAAGTGTTATTTTGTTGGTACATCATAGTTGGATCACGCATAATCAGAGTCATCGCTGTCGTCGTTCTCTGATGAAACCCGGTGGAGTCCTAATCGTCTGAACAATCCTCATCCAAATCACTGGTATCAAGTCTCTCTTCTTCACTGCAAGAGCTTCGAAAAAAATCGGGGCGCCATGCAACCCATGTGGTTCTAAGTACCAGAGTCTAGTGTCCATCCATTGTCAATCATTGGAGAGGGAATGTCTTACATCCAGGGAGTATCTGCTGTCTCCCATATAGCAACTTGATACTTCTCTCTACGATGTGTTGTTGTAATGCTGAACGAACCATGGCCGAGGTGCTGGCAAACATACGTCATCACAACATTCTCCATGATGAGAGTGAACCTGAGGCTGTAAACACTCTTGAATCTCGGCCGACCATAGATTGCACATGGAAATTCTTCGAAAAACCATAAACAATCTTAGTGACCTCCATGCACTTTCCTAGTCTGCTAGGGATGGTGTGGACCTTTGAAGCTTCTTCTGCATCACTTTGTAGGTTTCACCTTAACTGTCACCTTGAAGGCAATAGTTGTATCACTATGTGTGAGGCATGTAGGGTCAACAGCCAAACCAACTTACTCCTGAATAAGCATCTGTTAGAATTGATGAGTCTCTTGTTTCCTGTTCAAGTGTCAAATAGTATGGTGATGGTGATGAAAAAGAGAATGAAAGTGTAGGAGAATGAAAACATATATCGTTGTCTGGCGTACGTACCAAGATTTAAGAGTGTTGACAGCCCTCAGGTACAATCTCTCAAGGAGAAGGAGAAATGTTGTGATGACGATTATATTGCACTCTCGGCGCAATGTTCACCTTGCCACGTTTTACACCATGTCGCATGCAGCATTACGACAACATATATGCCGTAGAGTGAACTATCAGGTTGCTATATGGAGACTGGTAGCTACTACCGTTGTATATAGGTTGTAGACTTTCATTTCTCCAACGGGGACATGGATAGACACTAAAATCTGGGAATTTAGAACCACGATGAGTTGATTGTACGATTCTTCCAGAAGCTTTGCAGATGAAGTAGAGAGGCTTGATACAGGTGATTCGGGTGACGACGATTCAGATGATCAGGACTCTCCAACTGTTTCATCAGAGAACGAAGACAGCGATGACTCTGATGCTGAGTGACGCCAACTATTCACCACAAAAAACATAAAACATTTCCAATTATGACACTGCCGGAATTATTACAACAGAGCTATGTACTTTCAATAGGCCACTGCAATTATGACACTGCCAACGCTGACACCATCTGCTATGTCACTGCCAATTGTGACACCATCAGCTATGTGTCACTGCCAATTATGATACCATTCAATATGTCCACTTTCAATTATATGACAATTATGACACCATCAGCCAACCATTGTCACTTAAAATCTCAACCTACGCCAGATCTAGTGTACATACGGTCTAAATAAGTGTGCACTATCGATATTGTCAACTTACCTCATAGCGATTGCCTTTCAAGAAACATTGGTAAATACAGTGTCACCACCAACTATGTCATTACCAATGGACAATGCCAACTCTGTCACCATCACATTTGTTCATTACCAACTATTGTGTTTGGCCATAACTGTCTCTTCTAAATAGTTTTTTTTCAATTATGACGCTATATTTCTATACTTGGTGCTCCTCTCTCCAATGGAGGATTAAATTCAACAAATAACCAGATGGCTGCACAAAACAAAGAAACCCAGTTAAAGTTACCTTTGATCTTTTTGGTTTCCTTGACCTTGTAAACATGGGTTTAGACACAAGAATAATGCTTCTACCTCTCATAGGCGAATGTATGTAATATAATCCAATTTTCTGGCGGGCCATTTTGAAATTCAAGATTGCTGACGCACATGTATGGGCCAGCATTTGTCAATGGTGTCATTGAATTCCTTGACCCTAAAAACATGGTGTTTGTTAGTCAGAACCAGAATTTTGCCTTTACGAATCTCAGAGACCAAGATAGAGCAAAAGTAGTTAATGGTGGCGGCCATTTGAATTCAAGATGGCCTGCAAAAAACTTATATGGTCTAGCATTGTTATCAATGGTCGCATTGAATTCCTTGACCCGAACTTTGGTTCTCTACTCAATAAAAAGGGTGTCAAATATGGATTTTCATCCCCATACAATTCATCTAAAACGAGGTATTAAAATAAATTCTAGGATGAGTCTTTCAAAATGTGTACTTTAAACATATGACAGCCGGTGGACATCTTGGAATTCCAAATCATATATTTGACATGGACCTTAATGATAAAAATGATGTCAGGAAATGAATTCCCAGCACCCTAAAAACCCCATAAACGATGTATTAAAACACTATACTGGTTAAGTTCATTCAAAATGTGTACTTTTCATATGACTGCCGGCGGCACCATTTGGAATTCCAAATCATACCAGGTAAAAATGGACCTCTAATGATAAAAACGATGCCAGAAATGAATTCCCAGAACACCAAAACCTAAAACGAGTGCGGTATTACACATACGTTTAGGTACATCAAAATTTAAATTTAGATTTTGAAAATGGCTACGGCGCCATTCTGGGATTTTTGGAATTCGCAGCCGGTTTCGAAAAGCACCTGTGTGATTCTTAAGGTAAATGGTCCAACAAATCAAATCAAGTCTCAAAATCTCTTTGCGGAGGCTTGTAAGCGGAGGTTCTAAGAGTCCGGACTATTGTGCATATCCCATGACAATCCGCCCACTTAGGCTAAAGATATAACGGATTATCAAAGGGCATCTGTTTTCATCCATTCAAAGGGATTGACACAGTTAACATCATTTGGACCGTTCTGCTGTAGGAGGAGTGATTCCAAAACACATTGCATGTACTGCTCTGTTCATGGCATACCACTAATTATTAACTACTGAGGAACAACAAAATGAACATGATATTAGTAGTTTTATAGATTGATTTTACGTGGCAACATAGGCCATTAGAATAAAAACAACCACGCTATATTAAGGTCTGCATATGTATTCTAAAAATTTATGATAAGCCACAAATCAAAACTTTGCCGTATGTCTATTGTGTTATCTCTAACTGTTGCAGCTTTCCATTATCAATAAATCTCTGCTAAATATGAAACTTGTATACTCAGTGGGTCACATATGTTTGAATGTCATAGTCAAATTTCTTTTTAACAAAAACAAAAAAAAATATCTTAGTGGCATTAAAGTCATTTGCTCAACAGTAACCATGTTTGCCTATCAACTTTTAACCAGACCAAAATGTAATGACACAACACTACAACACAATTTTTTTGACATTTCTCAATCTTTGTATGGTTTTTTTATAAATTATAACACAATTGGAAGAATATGAAATTCATTTTCATTGAACTAAGCTAAGAGCATCCTCACCTGTCCATGTAGTGATACATACGCTGCTCACAATTGACTTGATCTTTAATTTCTAACATCCACTGCTTTTCCTTAAAATCTGTGTCATTAACATGCTTTAAATTCCCAAGAAACCCCTTTAGAATAAGTATTGTGCCAGCTTTAAAGTTATTATTATTAGGTATTATAAGATATTTGTTCAGAAATACAGCACTGTAGTAATTTCAGTACTACTACACCTTCATATTATTAGGCTATCATTTAACGCACACGAATGAGCCACGAATCTTCTGATATACCGATAATCACTAATGTGTAAATCCCATTGAATGGATGAAAACAGATAGTCTTTAATATTCGTTGAATATCTCTGGTTTCGTGCGGATTGTCAGGGATTTGCACAATTATACAAAAAATTATAATAAAATCCACCAAGAAAATGAAATGCACAACCTTATTTTCAGCCAGTTTTTGAGAAATAGGAGTTTTTTCTGCTTGCACCACTTTATTGGACAAACAAAACCCTGTATGAGCATCAAAATCACCTATTGTTTCAAATTTAAGACCTTTCTGTCTAAAATACAAGGTAGAAATCCTTTCTATTGGATCACTGCATAGGACAGCCTATAACATGGATGCCTCAAATTTCTCATTGCACCTTTTTAAAAGATTGGATTTTACACCTTTCAAAATATTTGTGTAGAATTTACTCATGAATAATTTCAAAATTATAATGATAATAAAAACTGATACTGCTAATATCCCTATATAACTTTGAGGCAATTGCACCTATCTAACTCTGGCCCTCCCCCACACGCTTCTAGAACAAAAATGGAACATGATTTACCATTTGATCTGTGTACTTCATATCTTCGGTCTACTCTATGGCAACTTATATTCAAAAATTGATCAATATATTTTTGGTGTAAATGGGACAGACATTACAACAGTATGGCTTATGGGACATTGTGGTAAACACCTCTGCACAAGTACTGTACCAAAATATACGATCCGAACCAACTAAAATTTTGAAATAAGCGTTTTTTTTAAAACCTGTCTTTGAGTATCAACAAAACAAAATCGTGCCAGAATTACAAATGCCACCTAATACGAATTATCATGAATCCCATTTTTGTGTCGTCTGCAAGAATTGCAGAAGGACATAGTGATTAGCTCTGGTCGTATGTCTGTGTATCTGTGGTGGTGTATTCGAGGTCAAAATGTTAACCCTTAATATATTGCATGCCGTATGAGATCCATACGGGCTACGTGATGTACACTTGGTGGAAAGGAGGGGGTGGGGTGGTGGGGTGACTTGTTTGTGATCTCATGTGGACCTTGGTGACCTCATGTACCTTTGGCTGGTCAAATGTGAACCCTTAAATATTGCGTACCGTATGGTTCCGAGAGGGCTACGATGATGTAAGCTGGTGGAAAGGAGGGGGCGTGGTGGGGTGACATGTTGGTGAACCTCATGTGAACCCTTGGTGACCTCATTTGACCTTTGGCCCTATTCACGAACCGCGACGGCAGACACACTCGGGTCCAGGGGCCGCGATTTATTTAAAAAAAAAAATAATCTGTCTTTCTCCCCCTGACTATCTTGCAAATGTAACTAAATATAGCTAATAGTGAATCTTTGCTTGTGGTGTTACTGTCATTTATAGGTTATAGGCTGACTCCGATTTCCCAATGAGGGCGCCCTCAATTTTTCAAACAAATTGTGTTTTTTTGCATGTACATATGCTTGTCCAATTCTAATCATTGTGTGAAATAGCTAACTCAATCAAAGTCCTTCCTATAGAACTCACATCTTTGTTTAAAACTTCCGTTCCCGGATCCGGCAAATTTTTGTTATACACAGACACAGTAATCCAATCCATGACGTTATATAACATACATGGTTTACCTGCATCAAAACGAAAAGTGCCGATTCATTCTCAAACTTTGGAATTGAGCATTCTAGGTGACTATCTTAGTTCTAGTTTGAAATATTATTAATTAATAATTCAGAAATCTTCTGAGTCCAGACTTTAAAGAAAGGCCGACTCAGAGATTTCCTGAGGGCGCCCTCATTTTCAAAATATCATGTTTTTTGCATGTACATAATGCCTTGTCCATATACCTATACTGTGTGAATTGCTAAGCTTAAATCAAATCCTTCATATAGAAAATCAACAACTTTGTTATAAATATTTCCGGATCCGGAAATTTTTTGTTTTATACACAGTATCCTCTGGGACGTAGACTCCACCATAAATGTTTACTGCATCAAACGAAAATCCGATTCATCTCAAATTTCCGGAATTGCGCATTTTACGGTACTATCTTTACTTCTAGTTGACGATTTTTCATTCATTATTACAAGACAAAAAAATAATATTTCGAAATCTCTGAGTCATACTTTAATAGTCCAATTCTCCCTTCTTTCTATTGTTTTAAGAATTCTTCTGTTGTATCATTCTTGTCTCATGCCTGAGTTAGAAAAAGCTGAGGTAAAGCAGACGTTTTGGCGAATTTGAGGATGATCAAGAGTGGTTGAGGACTCCTAGAAGTACCCACTATGAGTTACCCTATGCTCATCATCCACCAAGGACAAAGGTCAGTGGGTAGTACTTGTACATACTTGGATGATCGACCTTGTTGCGTTCTGGGTATCATATATCATACCCCAAAACCAGGGGTGTAATTTTTTCTAAATCACTGGGTGAATGGAAGATACTGAACTGTGCCAAGGGAATTGAGATTTCTAGCTCATAGTGACCCTTGAATATGCAGACCGTAGGGGAAAGATTCAGTAATAGACACTTGTGCATTCATTTTTTAAACTTGTACTTTCATAAAAGATCAGACTCTCAATACAACCCAGATAAAGACTAATTTCCACATGATGCTATCATGTACCATGAATCTGAAAATATTTACAACCCAGACTGCATGACCCGGGGGGGGTTGGGGGGGTACTCAGTGGAAACGGGTAGGTACATAATGTGCCACCGATATGGGTCAGCAGTTCACGCCTTACTATAACAAGGGTCATATTTTTCCCACCAGGCTACTATAAGATGGGCCATACTTTTTGAGGTCATTGCCTACTATTAAATGGGTCAATTTTTTTCAATTTTTGGTCGCATTTTACTATGACATGGGTGCAATTTTTCCGATTTTCGCTAAAATCACAATGAAATTGGTTGATTTTTTCTGATTTTTTGGAAAAGTTACAATGAAAATGGACCGATTTTGCTAAGATTACTATGAAAGGTGCGAAATTTCAAAGCCAACTATAAAAATGGGTCAATTTCGAACGACTATAAAAATGGAGCATATTTTTGTACAAATTTGGTCACTATAGAAAACATGGTCAATTTTTTACCCGGTGGACGCACCCCTACCCAATTTTGGATGAGTCCCCCCCCCCCCCCCCCCGGGGACATGACCCATTAGTGACTGCATTTCTTCTACTTCACAGACAACCTGAAGATGTCCACTTGTGAAGGCTCTTACAAAACAAACAAATCAACACCTCTTACAACCTGTCTCAAGCATACTGACTTGGCAGTCCAGATCCAGGCCCCCCCCCCCCCCCACACATGCCTTGAGTATTACTCAGGTAGTACACATTAGCCTAACTTGTCCATTGCAGACCATTTGTGATCAAACTTGTTTAATCCTTAATTTCACTAATACCTGGAAAATCCCAACTATTTAGAGCAAATCAGAATCCTTGTTTTTACTTTTCTAGAGAACATAGACCTTGTTGTCCAGATACAGACAAGACACCTTGATGTGTTTCATAGTTTCCAGTGCCTCAAGGATTGTAACAGCAAAAAAAAATTTGTAATTTTTGGATGCAGTACTTACGGGATGCTTTTGGTAGATTTGCTATTACATACTGTCCTCAAATATCTACACCAGATCCTTTAATTGTAAGGCCATGGCCCGATCATCAATAGCCTCATCCACGAGTATCATAAGAAAGCTCCTATTTTTCTCATCTACCCTCTAAATCTTAAGACTAATGGATTTTTGGTTGGAATTAAAAGCGAACCAGTATTAATTTTCACATACTCTATGGGGCTTCATATTTTTAGCTCTCGCATTAAATAGAATCAAAATATTGGCGTGCAACTTTACAGATGCGGTTTTGGAGTGAAGACCATTCTTTCAACTTAATATGCTTAAATCAGATCATCACCCTTTAATTTCATTTTTTTTTAAATTTATTTTTTGTTTGATTGTGCAGAAAGCATCACCTTCCAAAACCATTGGATTACAGCGCCATCATGAATCTCCTTCAGAGTATGCAAGATTGTATCGAGCGGTTACCCAGACCCTTTTCCAGATCCTCATCAAGACGCCCTCGCCATCAACGCAAGCGGAATACAGAAGAGAGGGCACAAGAGAGTGATAGCGTCTGTACCAATGAGGAGAGGCTATTACTTGTTGGTCTGGACGGCTTTGAAACAGGCATCATTGAGGTAAGATTAAGATTTGTGGAATTGGTTTTGTACGTAATATTGTCAATGTAATCCCATCTTATCAATCTACAATTTACCAATGCAGAATCAGCGCAGCTGTTTGACCAAATGCAAATTGTCTCTTATTTTGAGAATTTTTTAGCAGTGGCGAACAATTTTGACAACTGATATAAAGTGGGCATGGCCAAGAGCTATCACCTCACCCCTGTAAAATCAGAAAAATTCACCACAGGAATTTTGCCATGTAGGCCTACTAAGGTCATGATATACATGTAATAGCACCCTCTATCATTCAACCTCCATAGAGATGTATGTACAACTATATTTTTAAGGAATTTGCAATCAGAATCAGATGTCAAAAAACTGTTGTCACTGTTGATATTGTTGGTTTTCTAATAAAAAAAACAGACTTTTTTTAAACAGCCGTGTCAGAAAGGTGATAGCCTAAATGTTTGCCTGTGACTCAAATATGGACATCATTTTAGTATCAGCTATGAGGGCACCATGTCTATATTCATGGCAAAAGGTGGAGTTTTTGTCCCCGCCGAATGAAGTTCGGGAGGGGACTATAAAATGGGCTCCGTCCGTATGTATGTCCGTATGTCCGTGATAAAAATGTTAACCCTGGAACAATGTCCGTGATAAAAATGTTAACCCTGGAACATTTGGGCATATCTTTTTTTCTGGATGAGCTAGAGTAGCCAAAAATTTGGTTTATTGTAGAAGGAGAAACCCCCTACTCACCATGTAATTCATTTCCCCCAGGGTCTTCCCTGGGTCTGTCAGGGGGTAGGGGAAAAAGGTCATATTGCACAGAAATGTCAACATTTGGCCATATTGTGTACGATTTATCTGGAGTTCCGTATGGGCTACGATGATATAACTTGGTGGAAAGAAGGGGTGAGGAGGGGTTCTCGACCTGATTATATTTTGGGTGTAAAAAATATGCAATTCAGTATCTAATTTGCATAATTTATGAACATTTTCCCGCAAGGCTTGTGTACAAGTTTTCTGGAGTTCCGTAAGGTGTATAATGATGTAACTGGTGGAAGGAAGCGGACTGAGAGTTCTTGACCTGATTAGATTTGGGCATATTTCGGGCAATTAAATATGCAAATGAGCTAATTAATATGCAAAAATCAGTGTAATTGCTAGGTGGGGTAGGCAAAGTATATACCACAACAAAAGTATTAACATATGTAGTACCCATGTTTTCTTTGAAAGGTTTTTCCAGTTCTGGGTGCAGCATGTGGATCAGTCTTTTGGGTTGCCAGCCTGTTTAGATTTCTTGGAAAATGTGAAAATATGTAAAATTCAGTGTTTCGCCCCTTTCCAGCACCGTACAGGGCCCAAATGTAAAATGTGGTTACATGATTTTTTCAAAAATAGTGTTGCCAAATTGAATAAATTATCATATTTTTATAAATTAGTGAATTTTAAGGGATTTTTATCCTTACATTGCCGCCTGAAGGATGATTTCCCACCATCTTACACATACTCAGGCTTTAGGAGCAGCCAAGAAATCTAAATTAAAATTCCAGATAGCCAAAGTCATTGCCCTCAATTTATACTTTCATGCACCTACATATTTTGGTATTGTCCATAGCCAGGTACTGTATACAATAACCTATTTTGAAATTAAACAACTGAAAGTCTGGTTACCACGGGTGGAGGAAGTAAACAATCTAGTAACTGGCTTATGATGCACAATGTCATAATATAATAATAATAATAATAATAATAATACAACCGCTTATATACCGCATTACACAATTAAGTCTCAATATAGTACAGAAAGAAGACAATGAAGGCTACTCTAAGAAAATTATCAGATTCTTGTAGCCCTCCCTCCTCACTTTTTGGGATATTAAAAGGTCAAACTTTTTTTTAAAATTTTCTTAAATGTCTTTTCAATCCTGAAATGTGATGTATGATAGGTCTAATTGTGTCATTAATCAAACACAGTCACTTTCATGTGATATTAAAGACCTCGGGGGTCTATTCCATGCAAAATTCAACTAAAAAAAGGCCTCGCCATTTTTCTGATGTGGCTGAAGTCTGTGGTAATATTCATTTTCAGTGAAAAGAGCCATACCCATGTTTTGGGGTATTAGGAATCATGCTATGCTACTTTCATCTCACCATAGCCTTTGTTTTCTTGAAAATGCAGTTTTGCTTAAAATTGGAGCTCTGAGGGCGCTTCCCATAATTGCGCATCCGATTGAAAATGGTGATTTAACATTCAAAAAGTGAGAGAGTTTTATTTTGAACACTTGCTGAAAATTGACTTGCATGGTATTTGCAGTTTTAAAACTAGGCTATTTAATGTCATCAAATTAAAATGCCCTCCATTGAAACCCACACATAAGAAAGTTTGTTGACCCCTGTATATTCCAATGAGAGTGTTTTCATCAAATTTTAAATTGATGCCACTGGAAAATGGTAAGTGTTACGAAGCTCTAATCTTCAGAAAAATATGAATCAGCAATTCAGATGATGGCCCACCAGTTAAAATTTAAAACTTTTTATATGTTTTTTTTAAAGTGCCCTCGCAGTCCAATTTTAAGCTAAAACTGCAATATCAAGAAAACGAAAAGTCGTGGTGAGATGGAAGTTGCATAGAATGATTCCTTGCATGCCAAAACATGGGTATTGCCACCAAAATGAAGGTGATTAAACAAAAGCTTATCAAGTTATGGTCAAAAATATGATTTTTGGCCAATTTGGCGGCCATGTTGGATTTTCCGTTGGGGCACCCTGGTTTTTGCACTTTTTAATTTTTTTCTAATTTCAAATGGGATAAGCATCATTGAAGACATCATTCTAACCTGTGTTCGAAGTGATCTGAACTATGACCCAAATATGACCCTCTATAGCCCACCTCTATTTTAAGGGCCCTAAAGATGAGCTTGGTTTATGCTAGAAATCTGTTTTATGCTGATAACAATAAATCTGCAAGCTACATGAGTGAATATAATTACAAAGTTGTAACTACTACTTAATTCAGTCCTTGTAAGTCACAGTGACTGAATGATTGATACCGAAACAATAAAAGAATCTTGGATTTGGGACCATTCTTCACCATCTGTGTTTAATCATATAGTCTTGCAGATGCACTGCTACGTGACCAGATCCTGAGAGCAACCTGGCAGTGATGGGTCCAAACAACTCCCACAAGACCACCAATAAAAACAGTCTTGAAGGCTTGCAGTACTTTCTGATGAGGATCTTGGATTCAACATGTATTCCAATATTCATGGTATGAACCAAATTATCTATGGGTCTCAAATTTCACCAAAGAAAGAAGCTTAAGACTTGAAATTTATGAATACTTGTACCATATTATACATTTCAATGTAAGATATTTTAAATTACCATGTGAAAACAAATATCACATCCTTTCATTACATAATTTCATTCCATCTTTGTTTGTACTTTTAGGTTGATCATTATTTTAGTACTATGTGAATTGAAAGCAAATAAATATAAGATGTAATCTCTACTACTCAAAAGGTCAACAATGACCTATGTTGATTTTCAGTCAAATGTGAGCAATATAACTGGTAACTGGGTTTGCGAGAATAAATCATGAATGTTTTAACATGCTAAGAATACACCTTGTTATACTAATGATACATTTGTGTATTTAAATAATACACCTCACTTTGCAAATTAGTACATCTGATTCAATTAGTACATCAACCCATCTTAAGCTACTGCTATGCTACTTAAATGAGCTGCTTGAAAAAGGACTGTCAGTCCTTTAATCCCAAGGTTAAATTGCCAGGAAGGTTTACCTCTGTGTTGCTTACAAAAATTAATTCCATGAACACAAGTTGTCAAAATGGTCCATTTGTCACATTTGAATAGTATCAGTGTTAAAGTAACTCTTAGGTTGATAAGCTCTCTTTAAAGGAAGGTGGTCCAATTTGATCATACATGTTTGGAAAGAGGCTCATCACTGAAAACACCAGATTCCCAATTTTGAGCTACAATCATGGAAAAAGTAATTGGAACACTTACCACTATTTTGCTATACTCACAAGGGCCAAAGTTAAGAACCTACAGGCCTCTGTTATCACTCAATTGAAAGCCCCAACCTTCCACTTCAACTTCAACTTACCCTTCCTCAACCTCCATCAATCTATGCTGATGTGGAATTGGCAAGACTGCTAATGATGATACCTCATTTTAACATTGGTTGGGGGAAATGGGGGAACAGTTGGGTCCTTGGTCATCTACACACACACACACATACAGGGGTATAACAGGGGTCACTTGTCAGAGGGGGAAAATTCCCGGTTTTGATGCAGATTTTCCCGGTTGGAAATGAAGATTCCCGGTGAGCAGGCAAAAAAGGGCTGATTGAGCGTGATTTTTAAGCTTTTTCTTCCCAGTCAAAGCTCTCTGAGCGGGCAACCTGCACCCCCGCCTGTTACGCTACTGCACATACATACACACACATATGCGCACACACACACACACATGCATGTATGCACACAAACACAGTAAATTCATCCATAGCAGTACTCTAATTTTGATACTGTAATTCCATATTCATCCTCTGTTTGTTTAAAAGCCACAACAGTTTGAGTCTAAAGCAGAATATGCAACATTCAGATCTTCCAAGTTATGCTGTAAGCTTTGGGTTCACCTCATTAATAAAAGGCTATGTTTAAAGTGTCTAAAGCTGTATGGGATTTATCAAGTTTTGAACAATCAAAGTGTAACATACTTCATTGTTATTGCAGGTAAATTATGGAGAACTTTCATACTGTACAGCATCTGGCAGCTTCTTTCACATGTTGTGCATGTCTTTCAAATTCAACGTTGACCTCAAGACTTTGCTTGTAATTAGGAGTGGTAAAACCATGTCCAACCACCTTTTTTCCCTATTTTTTGCAAACTTGTGTATGCAAGTTTCAATCATTTTTTATTACTGCAGTCACTAGCTAGCAGTCATTATGTACTTAACGTGTTCAATTCCCCTAAAATACTTAAATAATAATGCATTTTCCCTTCCAGCATAGCTAGTGATTACTCCATATTCAAAATACTAACATGTTATTGACAGAGTGGTTTGGGGTGTGAGTTCTTTGTTTTTTTTCCTCTGTTTTCCATACAGTACAGCACAGATAGATGTGTATCTCTATCCATTCTCTGTATATCATGCTTCTTAGAGTGTCTATATCTATACCCCTGTTTTGTGTTGTCTCAAGGATTGCAGAAGGTACATATGGAGTACTGTGGTCATATGTCTGTGTGTGGGTGTAGGTGTGTGTGTTCTGTGGCAAAAATGTTAACCCTTAATTATTGCATGCCGTATGAGTTGCAATATAAACGATGATGTACTTGGTGAAAGGAAGGGCGGGGTGGGATAACATGTTGGTGTGTTCCTGTGACCTGTGACCTCATGGCCTTTGCCCCCCATTCACATACTGACAACAGCAGCCCAACCCTTGTGTCCTGGGGAATCGCGAATGTTTTTTAAAAAACAATAATTCTCACCTGGCCACATTTTGAAAAAATAGTGCGCCCCTCAAGATTTTTCAAAGCGATATTTTTGCCTGGTTTGTAAGCATATCATTTGAGAGCAAATTGAAGAAATTTCAATATTTTATGATATTTGCCATGCCGCTTTAACATGGAATGTATTGGGAAAGCATTTTAATATGCCCTCAGTGGCATAATACCCAGATGGGGGTACAGGGGAGCAGCGCCCCCCCCCCCTTCCCGTGGAGAATCTTCCCCCCTGAAAATTTAGTGATTTTTACATAGGCAATATACTTCCTAACAATTTTAATAAATGCGTTGCCCCCCTGAAAATTACATGTGCCCTGCCCCGTGGCCCCCCCTCCCCCCTCCTGAAAAAAAAGGCTGGTTACGCCCTGATGCCACTCTGTTAACCGGAAATTGTTTCCCCAACAATCTTGGTTCCCTCGTTCATATGTTTCAACTCCGATTGAATGTGAAAAACAAGATTATCAAGTCTTAACAGGTAAGTAATGCCTTGGGACAATTTGGCAAAATCCAAAGATCTTAATTGTGGATCCCTATCTCCACAGAACGGTTAATCCAGTAGTCCGATCTAGTCAAAAATCCAATGATTGAAAGACCACTTTGAAATCTTTTTGGTTCCAGCTACAAATCTTGTTCACTTAATTGTGATTGTGTGGAGTTATTAATCGCCATCATAAAGTCTGGCAACAAATGCACATGTATGTCAGTTGAATTAGATATTCGATTTCCACGGTCAAGCATTTTGTCCACTTACAGCATTTTTCCTTCAAGAATTACTGATAACTCTAAAAGCATCTTGAATCCATTCTGCCTGAGACGACATCACCACTTTTAAGGTTACCAATTTTAAATGATCTGGTCATCAGCTCTGCTTTAGTTGTAGCCCCCCCTCACCTTGTTCATGGTCCATTTGCTTCAAGAGTGATGTCCGGGTGCAATAGCTTTAGTGCAGTAACATCAAGAGAAGCAAACATAAGAATTGGTAAGAAAGAATACCTACACACAATGAACCCATACTTCTGCAATCATTTTTCACATATTCAGAAAAAAACTTGTAATACCCACTTTCAGAATGAATTTTTTTATACCACACAACTTATCAACGCAAAAGGTTTCCTATTCACTGTGTACTGCCAATTAGACACTCGTCTCATCAAACTTAAAAAATTCCAGAACAGATTTATAAGAAGACACAATTTAGATGCGGAGGAAAAAGAAGTCAATATCTTCTATGGATGGCATACTTTCAGTTCCAGCTCTGCCTTCCATAGGAGTATAGAATTTATCTGGAATAGCCTATTTACACAACAAAATAAG
Source organism: Ophioderma brevispina (assembly GCA_023653785.1). Taxonomy (NCBI): domain Eukaryota; kingdom Metazoa; phylum Echinodermata; class Ophiuroidea; order Amphilepidida; family Ophiodermatidae; genus Ophioderma; species Ophioderma brevispina. The sequence continues at coordinate 69,965 of JAMKCH010037021.1, forward strand.
GATGTGTTTGAGAATTTTTGCACTTTTTTAAACATAGGGTCTTGCAAAAAGGTTCAGAATGATCAATATTCTGCAAGACTCTAAAATCAATTGCAATTGAGAAAGTATTCAGTATTAGAACTTGAGATGCATTTTATGTTTTTATTAATTGCGTTAATTTCTGCTATCTTCAACTAAAGACTGTTTCACTTATTCACAATTTAAATGACAAAAAAAGATTTCATTGTGCTCTTGTTAGGTTATGTTAATTTATTTTTCATTGTGGAAAAAATGTGTTTCTTGTCTTTAGGCCCTCTGCAATTGATTCTTAGTTTCTTGTTGGAGATTTTAAAATTTGTGATGAGCAAAAATTCATTGTTCATTTTTTCTCAATTCATTATGGACTTTCAATGAACATAAACTGTGTTTGAGCAGTTCAAATAGCAGAAAAAAGGCAATACTTACCGTATTTATGGTAAACCTGTTTCCATTTCTTAGTCTGTCTACTTTTTAAATAAAATAACATCTAAAGCTATTTAGATTTGGGTAGTTTGCCCTACTTTTTTATTCCAAATTTAAATGTATCAAAAGACATCTATTCTGAAAGAAATTGCAGACAGAGACACATAAGTCAACCAGTTTATTTTGTCACTAATGATGCCATGATCAGTTCCCTGCACAACGCTACCAGAAGACCTTTTTCTTGTCCTCCTTTGATCCATTCAACTCACATAGATCAGTAATGATGTTTGGATCTTCACACTGAAGTGCCCATTTCAATCTTGCATCAATCACACACACACACACATACGCACACACACACACAAACACACACACTCGTGTTCTGGTTGGATGGTGCTGAAGCAGTGTTTGGAAGTTCATTGGTCATACCCCTCACTATACTCGAAGGTGTCCCTTGACTCCCAGCTTTGGTAAATGAACCTTATCTCTTAATAAATGCTGTCCACTCGTGGGTGATGTGTTGGCATCTGTTGTCTGATTTCTCGAATCAATGCAGTCTTGATAAGTGTGTTTGGTGATTTATCTACCTTCCAGATGAAATGGTAGTCTCTTATACTTCCATCATATGAGATGGAGCAAAGGACACATTCAAGACACACTCAAAAGACAACCCACAGTCTATAAATGACTTCATATATGTTATATGCCTATTATAGTTATTGGCAGGTGAAAAGTTGCTAACATCTGTAAATCCATAGTATTAGTTCCTTTGTTTTCAAAGCGTCCTCAAGCTGATGAAATCGGGGATTTCCTGGTATGTTCCTAGACAGAGTGACTGAAGTACATTCTCCATCGATAGCATTCACTTTGGCATGGTGCAGATTCATGCCCTTATTTTTGTTTTGTAATAGGATTATATACCCCTTTCAAGGCTGATGCTAGCTTCTCTGCATACTGTCTAAGTGTAGTCCACTATTCTTTTAGCTTCTCTGCATACTGTCTAAGGTAGTCCACTATTCTTTTAGCTTCTCTGCATACTGTCTAAGTGTAGTCCACTATTCTTTTAGCTTCTCTGCATACTGTCTAAGTGTAGTCCACTATTCTTTTAGCTTCTCTGCATACTGTCTAAGTGTAGTCCACTATTCTTTTAGCTCTCTGCATACTGTCCTAAGTGTAGTCCACTATTCTTTTAGCTTCTCTGCTACTGTCTAAGTGTAGTCCACTTTCTTTTAGCTTCTCTGCATACTGTATAAGTGTAGTCCACTATTCTTTTAGCTCTCTGCATACTGTCTAAGTGTAGTCCACTATCTTTTAGCTTCTCTGCATACTGTATAAGTGTAGTCCACTATTCTTTTAGCTTCTCTGCATACTGTCTAAGTGTAGTCCACTATTCTTTTAGCTTCTCTGCATACTGTCTAAGTGTAGTCCACTATCTTTTAGCTTCTCTGCATACTGTCTAAGTGTAGTCCACTATTCTTTTAGCTTCTCTGCATACTGTCCTAAGTGTAGTCCACTATTCTTTTAGCTTCTCTGCATACTGTCTAAGTGAGTCCACTATTCTTTTAAAATAGTGTGTCAGGGAAAGAGCAAGATCATCTGCATGCTTCATAAGGAATTGTGTGCTAAGATTGGAGTAGGTATGCTTCTTGTTCTTCTAAGTTTCTGGTTTGTTGTATCTGTATGTTCATAAAAATGAAGACAGAACAACAAATATATAGGCATAAGGGATTATAAATAGTTAGAAAAGGTTTACTATTTCAAATAGTAGCCAGCTCACAGTTGTTTGACCCCATGCAAATTGTCTCTTTTATTTTTAGAGCAATTTTAAGCAATGGCGACACAATTTTGACAACTGATATAAGTAGGGACATGCAAGAGCCATGACCTCCGCAAAATCAGAAAAATCCATTGCGGGAATCTTGCCATATAGGCCTACAAAGGTCATAATTTGTATGTTATAGTGCCCTCTATATGCCTATTTCCCATAGAAAGACGTGCAAAACTAGATTTTTATGAAAAATCATATTTGCCCGCAATGAAATTTCATCAAATTTACACAGGATGTAGTTAGTAGCATAAATACTCCAAATACGTTGTCAAAAGTGTGTCGCCGTTTATATTTTTTGTCTTATTCTTATTTTATCATAATAAATGAGATTTTCAAACAGCTGTGAGCTGATAGTTTCATCATCCAGGTTGATCAGGCCTGGAATTCCTCTTGTAGTAGTAGTAGTAAAACCAAAGTGGTGGGATTCACTTTACATTCACAGCAATACTTGGCGACTTGTAAACCTTACAGTCATCAATGATGTGGCTAATGTTTTGTAGCTCTCCACAATCGCAGTTGGTGAAAGTTCCACACTGATCTTATGAAGGAAGTGCTTTTGTACAACCATACAATGCCAGTTCTGAGTCTGTTGACCCATGCTATCCTATCAAGCTTAGGTCAAAACCTTTGGGCTTGCAAGATGGGCTGTCGACAAACTGCTTTAGCTTCAAGGTAGAGGATGACCATTGCTCATACCATCTGTCATTGAACCAGGATAATTGATAGGGATGTTGTGACTGCAGTGTCATGTATTGTGTAGCAAAGTGATTCTGTGGAATTCTCTGATCTTCAAAGGATGTTGTTAAGGGGATTAGGCGGCTACCGAGTTCATCACACTTCTTGACAAGCTTGATCGTCTGAAGATTCCTCTCCTAAGGTTTGTAGGAGCTATGCTGAACAGAATTTGAAAATATTCTATGGGCTCATCACCAAAAGGCTAGGCAACCACTTACAAGTCTCATTGCATCATTCAGAACGACATCAATCTTGTGTGAATGTACACTGCGACACATACCATACTGGTGCAGCGCGCGTATTCAGTAGTTGAGTATGCAAAACAAAAGTTGATGCAAGTAAAGTGTTAAAGGATGCACCCCATCCAGTCCCTGTGAGCCTTCTGAGAAGGTTTGCAAGACTCATTAAAGTTAATGATTTAACTTAATAAATGATGCACATGTATGAATTTTAGTGCATTAACTCTTGCATGCGGCAGGCAAGTATACTCGCTCAAAGATGAATTTTGGTCAATTTTTGTCTTTTCGTGTTATAAACCTTTCCAAATTATTTATTTTCATGAGCAAATGCAGAATCAGTGTGAAAAATACATTTAAATGAGTCCAAAGAAGACCTAGCCTTTGTCGTTCGTTTTAAATGACATCCCAAATGACCTGGGAAGCCATCTCAAATGCCACTACTGACTTTGTGTGAAGACACCAGATTTTGCAGGATTGATTTGCAGATGGTTCTGTCTCCATCACTGACTGTAGGAAACATCACCCTTTCTTGCTCAAAAAAATCTGCTACCCTGTTGAATAGCTTATCCATGTTGTCAAATAAACCTCTTGGTGGCTTCCTTTGGGGAAGGTTAGGCTGGAGTTGGTTATTCTTTGCAATCTGCATGAGCACATCAAAAGCTGATTGTCTTAGTGCTAAATATATGAAAAACACAAAAAAGTAATGTTAAAATCAATCTTGACCGAGTGCACCTTAGCCTCCCCAGGATTTAAACGTTGCAGTAAACTCGCATGATAACCATACTGTTTATAGACTAAAATTAGTGCAATCCTCTTTTCTCTACATGACTAATTCCCCATGTGTATAGGTTTACTGTAACTTTTAAATCCTGGGGTGGGTTCGGTCAAGTGGGAATAACGTGAACAATACTCGGCCGATCGCCACAAATAAGGTGTCAAAATACGCGTAAATAAACACTGCTTCCAATTATATCCCATAAGGTATAATCCAATGTATCGTTTGAACTTGACAAATTTCATGGGTGGGGAGTTACTTTTTAAGGGTGTTTATAATAAATTTCAAAAGAAAAATATCCACTTGTATTATCACTACTTATCCCTTTTAAAAAGCTGTTGTATTTGAGACCAACCATGTGATAAATTTGCTGCTTTCTTGCTACTGTAAGCATTTCGGGTGTGGCCATTTTGTGACCCACTGACACACATGACCCTGATGAATTCTACGGAATAAAGTGCACTTTATTCCGTAAAGTCTGCTGAATTCATCAGGGTCATGTGTGTCAGTGGGTCACAAAATGGCCACACCCAGCATTTCTACCCTTGCAACCATCTCCATACTACTGTGTTGTGTGATGAAAATATGCACTTGCCTAAGTTAATATTTGACAATTTGCTCCATCTCTTTAGTGAATCTACAATCCCTGGTGTTGTCAATGCATTCCTGGTGGAGTTATGTTTGATAGTGCTGGATTTGTCACAGTCTGAAAACAAAGAATTACGAGGGATATTAGAAAAGGGATTACCATTGATCAAAGGTAGGTCCAAAGTAGATTACTTTGAATTTTTTAGAAGTGACTCTTATTTCTTCCTCCCACCCCATCCAGATTTTGAAAAGTATTCAAATATAATATAACATGATATAACATGATATATATTAGATCACATATTCAACAACTCACCGTATCTTCTTGTACAGGAGCGTACCATTGTTGATTCATTATCAACCCACAGTTGATATGCAAATCATGCCCAGCACAGTGTTCACGGAAATGTGTTTACGTGGTACTCTTAATTAAGTCGACGAACTGTTCGTCATGGTTGGAACTCTGAGTACGTGCAAGCGCACCAGGTGCAAACTGCAAAGTAACAAACATGTCAAACTGGGAACATTTAGTATCAGCATACTTAGGTTCCTCTATACATGATAATAAGTTTTCATAAAGATTTTTGTTGTTGAAAAGAGTGGTTCATCACAAATCAACAACTCTGCATCCGATGGTGTGCATATTTTTATCCCACATGTGCAGCGGGATAAAAATATGTGAATGCATGGATGCATCATTGTTGATTTGTAATGAACCACTCTGTAGCATATTTAAATCCCTAACGGAATAATGTTTTATTTCTTTGTCCTTGTCTTTTTTCAATCAAGGGAATTGTGAAGAAATTCTGGGTATTCTCTGTCATCAAACAGAGCCTGTCAAAAGCTACAGGAAATTTTCAGACACAAGTGATTACACAGGGATTAAGCAACAAACAGTATTGGTTCTATTATATGTGGCATTTCTACAGTCGGACAGGTATGTGTAGGAAAAATCTGGGATTCTCCATAAATTGATCCATCTGACACACTTTTTTCTGACACACTAATTAATTCAAAAACCTTAATGGAATAAACCGCGTGCTTTATTCCGTGAGGGGTTTCTGAATTCATAAGTGTGTCAGATGGGTCAGGTTTCAGAAACTCATACTCTTTCCTTTCACTTTTGAAAAAAAGATGGTACTTATTGTGGGTTCTGGCGGCCTTCAATTTACCAAGACTCTAATCACTGAGAGAAAGAATCTTTTGTGGAAAGATGCATGTGTGTGTGTTCTTATGTAAGGCGTAAGTACTCTCGCTCCCCAGTGTTTTGTGCCATTGGACCTAGGGTGGACATACCGTACCATTAATCATCATTGAGCCCCTAAGTCTCCTTGTGTATCATGTATAGATTCACACCACACCAGTAAAATAACTTGAGAAACAGGTAAGTCCAGCCCCCACTGCAAATGAGGGAAAGAATACACTGAGAGAAAGAATCTTTTGTGGAAAGATGCATGTGTGTGTGTCTTATGTAAGGCGTAAGTACTCTAGCTCCCCCAGTTTTTGTGCAATTGGACCTAGGGTGGACATACTTAACCATTAATCATCATTGAGCCACCTAAGTCTCCTTGGTGTATAACAGGGGTTCTCAACTATTTTGGCTCGCGGGCCATGGCAGGCCGTATACCCTTCAAATATTCATGCTCGCGGCCAGAATGCCCCCTCTTTTGCCTATGTTTGCTGTATATTTCAAAACTGTTCGAAGGGCCAACCACCAAGCTTCGCGGCCGGATCTGGGCCCGCGGGCCGCCTGTTGAGAACCCCTGGTGTATAAAAAATTTGATTCACACCAGTAATACCTTGAGAAACAGGTAAGTCCAGACCCCACTGCAAATGAGGCGTTTTTTTTTTTTGGTGACCCTCCCTAAGTATACCCTAAACTGAGAGAAATTGCGAGACCTGGGTTGCAATCTGGTTTGCTATCAATATTAAGTTAAAATCTGTAGGATATCAAAAAAGGTTGTCATTGATATGTTATTTTGATGCGACAAACCAATTTTACCGTATTCCTTCAGGGAACACCTGACTGAAAAAGTTGCTCGGACCTCCAGGGCCCACTGGTCTGCTAGTCTTCACGGTCCAGTCGCTTGAAAATTTTTGGGATAACTACCCTAATTCATGATTGATTGGTAGAAGCTATGAATGACCTTCAGCAGAATGTTAGCTTTAAGGTCCTGAGATGTTCCATTGAGGAAGAAATGACTTTTTTTCATCTCGGCCATTTTGGTATCAGGAACAATGGACCAGGATTTAAGTGGTGTTAAACCATAAGCACCTTGATGAAAGAAGTCAATCAAGCCTATACTGAATAAAGCATGAAACCCCATTATAATTGAGGATGCTAGGGAGTATTATGGCATTACCAACATATTGATTTTATTGTCTAGGTCCATTTGCACACTACATGGGATAGGTTCATTACCTTCACTTATGCAAGGTGGGCATTTGGTGCCCGTTAATTTAAAGGGCATTATTTTCAGAAGCTACTTCCACTATCATATTTGGAATAACTGGTTACATATAACGATGATTAGACCACATATGTTGTTAATGTTATGGTTGTCATAAAAACTTCTTTTACAGGGATGACCCATTTACGATAGAAGTTTTTCCCAATCTTGAGAGAATGGCCTTCATCCCAAAACCCATCTGTAGAGTTTTGGGCCGATATTTCAACCAATTGTTGATGTGAGTTCTAAAACATTATTTTGTAAACCCCGTACAGACTGTGTAAAATTATATTGGTGCACCAAAATGGAGCACATTTTTGCTCATAACTTCCAACCAACCATAGCCCTATGAATCACAGGTAAAGGAGAAAAATACTTTGTTCAGATACCACATTTTTGCACAGCTGTTTGACCCCATGCAAACGTCCCTTATTTTTGAACAAATTTGAGTCAATGGCTACACACTTTTTACAACTGATGTAAGTAGGCATATGCACGAGCTATCACTGTGCAAAAATCAGACAATCATTGCGGAATCTTGCCATATGCCTACAAGTTATATTTCTTGTACAGCGCCCTCAGTATATGCCACATTCTCGCATAGAAAGACGTGTTAAACTCGATTGAGCGAAAAATCCATATTGCCCCGCAATGAATTTCATAAAATTTACACAGGATGTACATCTTTTGAATAAATAATTCAAATCACTTGTCCCAAAACTGTGGTCGCCGTTGATATTTTTTAATTTAGTCTGATTTTGTCAAATAAAATGATACCTTCAAACAGCTGTGTTTGACCCTTCAGTAAAATCTGGGGGTTCTGAGGACGAGCTAGTAGCGATAGGACCATGCCCTTTAATATATAACATTGTGAATTCGGCCAGATATGTTGTTAACCCTTTCCCTTAACAAGCATGCTAGGCAAATCTTTGGGCCTCACACACCCAGGACTTTAGGGATGAAGAATTGGCAATTACTGACCTCCCGTCGTCAAACTTGTGTGGGCCGACGAGCTGATATCGGGTTGCAGTTTTGAAAATGGCTCGGGCGAGACACCCTGGTTAGAGGCCTAGGGCAGCTCCAGTCAGAATTGCTATGTCTCGTTAGCTTTGAGAAATGGTTCAACTTCACTCCTGCTAACACATTGAAAGTCTGGGAACAAATGTTATTAATGTGATGTAATTTTCACAAATCATTCTCATTAATTTTGTCTTAAGAGAAGAAGCTGCTCAAAAGTTTTTGGGGGTTTGGAACTACTAGGTTTTGCTGTCCAGGTTTTCAAAGCTAGAGGCTAGGGAAATCCATTTTTCCTACTTAGAGTAAAACACTTGAAATTTTTTTTTTCTAGGGGATGTCCCCGAATTTGTAAAATAGAAACAATTAAGGAAATCGCAGAACAGACCAATTTGACAATTTTTTGTCCAAATCAGCCAGACGAGGACGTCAAGCCACTCTTCATGTGCCTCTTCTTAAACCAAGAGTAACAATTAAATTCATCAAAACTCATTATTTCCCTCAAATCGCAGTGGCGTACCAGACTTTTGCAAATGGGTGGGGGGCAGAAGGGGCAGCGAGGCATTTTCTGAGGGGAAAGCGACCTCTCATCTGGGGGCATATTCCCTTTTGGCCATAGAGCAAAAGGTCAGTTCATTTGGGGGGCGGGCAAGGGGGCATGGGTATCTGAGCATCCCCCAACCCCGCCTGCTGTTACGCCACTTGGTCGCCACTTGCCCAAAATTAAGTGTGGGATTATACTTGAGGTGGGATTATACTCAAGGTTGGACTAATGCTGAAGTCACCCAGTCTGGTAGACTTGATACATGCCTGCAGTTTATATTTTATTATCATAACAGTGCAAAATATGTGTTGTTTATTTGAATAGATTAGTATCTGAGGTAGATCTTGAGGATGCACTAGATGTGCTTCCTGTCCTTCTGCACCACATTTCAAGTCCTGCATCCCTCTCAACTAAGCACTTGCTCTTCCTCTGTGCCATTTGTTACTGTGCAAATATGGCAGTATATCTCAAGCTAAAAATGGTGAAAATATTTTCTTATAATTTGGACATGTTGATCTTGTTTTCATTATAGTTTGATTTTTTTAAAAAATTATGAATTTGAAAGAGTTTGATTAAGTTTATGCTTTAAACAATGTTACTACTTCTGAGTTTTAAGCAGAACTTGGGTTTTCTACATTGTGCAGGTCTTTAAAGTCAATTAATGATAGATACATGATGCCATTTGTTTGTTTGGTTTTTTCTTTGTTTCCGTTTATTAATCTTAATTGGTTTCTATTTTAAAATTGTAAGTTAAATTCCAAGGCTGACATTAATATGATGCTTTTTTCCACATTGACTGAACAAGATCAGCATTTTTTTACACATACGCACCACACTACAGAGCAAAAATGGCACTTTTTCATGTAAGGAGTTATAGGGCACTGACTCTCTTTGTTATAAACAGTGAAAAGATTGCCAAATACGCATTTTTTTGATCAGCATACTCACTCCCCATTTGCCAAACCTGCACTTTCACAACAATTTCAAATGAACACTTCATGCACCACAACATTTTTGTGCACCATGCTTCTCCGGGAGCGGGTAACTCAACACAACTGACCATACAAAGATGTGCTGCAAATATGGGTCTCATCTTCATCTTCTGGTATATGAATACCGTTTTTTATGCCATTTTGCATAGAAATGGGGTTGCTTTTTCAAAATTTTCAAATTTGTTAGAAAATTACGCCAATTTCCTCATCTGTTCCAAAGCCAAACTTTTCTAAACTTTTGACTTTGTTTAGGTTTGAAATTTTGAGGGAATAGGGCAAATTTGTGTTAAATTTGCCCAAAACATCTGCATTTTTGGGATACTAAATAAAAAAAGAATAAAATGCATAGCTATGGGTCTCCTTTTCTGGCAAAATTGGTATCACTGATGTAAAGGCACGTTCGTATCCATTGGGTACGGTTAACCTCGGCTCATGCACCCTTATTCCGAATTACGATATGCCTTGGATCAATGTGATCAGTGGCTTGTACCAAAGTTAGCATGAGCCAGTTGACCTGACAATGGTCTTATTCTAACGTGCTCTAGTACCTCATTGAATAATATGGGTCCACTTTAGACCCGAAGCACGTCCCTACCCAACAAAACTTGGGAACTGTCCTGGCATGCTTCTGGAACGATGCATACACACTAAGACAACCAACAAATGGGGGTTTGAGTAGCAATTATGTATGGCTCTGTAGTAAAATAATGGGGGAGGTTGCGATCATTATTTCACAATGTGTGCATATGTCTGTAGTAAGAATTAGAAGTTGATAAAAGGAATTTTAGTAACTCACTAGCAATTGTACAGACCCTGTTTTATTGTGTGCTTTCAATATATTTTTGTTATTTTGTTGGTGTCCGAATGTTTTGTTTTTTTTAGGAGTTGTTTCTCCTTACTTACCATATTTGAATTGCCTAGCTAATTAAGCCTACACATACACACGTTACGGGGCCGAGTTAATAAAAATCCTACATTCAGCAAATGTTTTTTTTTTGTTTGTTTTTTAAAAAGGTTAAACATATTTTTGCTTGGTTTGCTTTGGTTTTTTAACAGGCAAAAACAGGCTAATCAGAAGAGTTTATTTTTTGTGTCTTTCGGACTTTGGGTTCAGAAAATTAAACCACTCAAAAGTAACTCCCACCCTTGACATTTGTCAGTTCCAAACGATACAACAAATATTCATATTATACATTATAGGGTTTTAATTGGAAGCGGGTTTATTTTTGCGTATTTGACACCTCCTGTTAAGTGTTTTTACAAAAGCAATGCTGAAGGCCTGCTGCTTCGTTGTAATGATGCATCTTTGTGTGGCCCAAAATGGCCAAACAGGATTTTAAGCTCTCACAAATAGGCATAACTATTCTTCCTCAAAGTCCCCCCCCCCCCCCCCCCCCCAAGGCCGACCCGAAAAAACGTTTTCCTGAAGCTTGTTATTCCCTCTGCCACATCCAAATCACACATTTGAGCAAAATAATTCTTACTATTTTAATTTTTTTTTATTCTGCATGTAGGGCGTTTATGGAGTCACACTGTTAATATTATGTTACCACAACCGGCACTGCACTGGCAAAGAAATCCATTCATTTAATTTTACAATTAGTGGATGATTTTGTCTTAACAGTCCACAGGTTCCTACAGTAACTTGTCTGATCACCAGGATAAACATGGAGCTACTGTATACTCACAACATCCAGTTATACTCCACTGGTGTTGTGCCTCAGATATCTTACCACGCAACATAGCAAAGATTATGGTAGGGATTATTGTATTGTATTGTATTGCATAAGAAGAGGTATAGTGGTCTTCCCACAATGCATTTCTTTCAATACAATTTTTGCACTGGTTGTCACGTGAATTTATAGTGACAAAAAGTACTTAGATTGCAAGATTGGGATGAGTTCTGTTCATTTAGGTACTTTTTGTCACTATAAATTTGTGACAACCAGTTCAAAAATTGTATTGGAAGAATTGCATTGTGGGAAGACCACTATACCTCCTCTTGTGTTGCATTGCATTACATTGTATTTATTTAATATTGGGTGGCTTGAGGTTGATAATTATATAATATTGGATGGCTGAGGTTGATAACAGAAAATATCGCCGAGCCTAGATCAAATATCGGGCGAGTCGAAGACGAGCCTGATATTTTCTTGGCGAGGGAGATATTTTCTGTTATCAGCCGAAAAAAGCCATCCAATATTAATATTATTATGCAAGAAGAAGCTGACTTGACAAAAATAGTTTTAAAATGGCTTCAAAAATAATAAAAACACAGTATTTACTTGGCGAGTTGCATGACCGAATGCCCGATATTTTTGCGTATTGTGCAGTGTTGGGCGGTACGCGCTAATCGCACTGTGGTATTGCACCACAGATGCATAATAATAGAAAATATTGCCTGAGCCTAGATCTCATATTGGGTGAGTCGAAGACAAGTCTGGTATTTAATTCATGGCAAGGTTGATATTTTCTGTTATTAACTGAAAATAAAGCCATTCACTATTAGTATTATGGAAGAAGTTCACTTTACAAAAATAGTTTGAAATGGCTTCAAAACTAATCAAATATAAGTACGGTATTTGATGAGTTGAATGACGGAATGCCCAATATTTTTGCGTATTGTGGAGTGTTAGGCGGTCGGTACTCACTAGTTGCACAGCACTATTGAACCACATAGAAGCTTTTGATGCAGAGTAATATATTTTATTGAATTGTTTGATTTGATTAAAGTTCAGGCAAAAGGAAATGTATACCAATTCCAATCTTTTTCAACATCTTTGAAAACAATTTGCAGTTTAAATTTTGTAAAACTTGAAGGGGAAAGCAGGAAAGTTACAACTATAAGCCATTTGCATAGTTGAGATTGCTGGCTTAAATAAAATGCACAGAGATGAAACTGAGACTCAGTTACCTCCTTATAAGGAATGGCAATTTAAACAAAATCCACAGACTAAACTGAGGCTTTTACTTACTTTCTTACATGGCAATTTGACAACCTGTATGAGCAATTTAACCTCTCAACAGTTCAGCAATGCCACTTATGAGAATGGTTTGAAGATAATGTACTGTACTGACCCTAGTATAGTCCCACCTGTTTTAACCTGACATTAGCTTGAATATAGGGGGTGGGATTATAATGGGATCTCTAGACTCCACGTAACACTCGAGGATCAACATTTCAGTCTTTCAGAGCTAAACTTATTCCAGATATTTTCCAATGTCAAATGAGGTATGTGATGTGGTCAACAAAGAACTGTAAATGCACTGAAGCATGAACCTAATTTTGTAAAGAATATCACAAGAAGATACTACCAAAACAGTAATGATTGTAACAAAAATTACATGTAATTGCCTCCAGCAAAAAAAAAATTATGGTGGGATTATAATAGGATTTTCTACTATTCTTCAGATTCTTTCAAAATTGGGGTGGGATTATAATCTAGCATGGGGCTATACTCGGGTCAGTATGGTAATTAATGCAAGTATTTTATGTGAATACTTACAGGGAGCAATAACATCACTGTCATACATCCATCTACAATCAGGGAAATAATTGTTGGAACACTTTGAACGATTTTCGGAAAACGGTTCCCCCATTCCCCATCCAGTGTTGAATGAGGTATTGTCATCAGCAATCTTCCCAATTCCCCCAACATGATGACGTTAAGAAAGGGTAGGTTGGAGGGGAGTGTTGGGGGAGTTTCTATGGGAGTGACCCATCTGACCCACTTTTTTCTGACACACCTATGAATTCGGAAATTTTAACAGAATAAACACATAGTTTATTCTGTGAAGAGTGTCTCGCCAAAAAGTAAGTCAGATGGGTCACCTTACAGAAACACCCAAGTGTTGAGCTTTCAAATGAGTGGTGTCAGGGCTTGTAAATTTTTAACTCTAGCCAGGGTGAGCAATGTAACAAATGGTATTGTGTTCCAACTATTTATTTCCATGACTGCAGCATTTGTCAGAAACACATGTACCCAAAAATGACTTAACTCGATAAGAATTTCAGAAACATTTTTGTCAGAAATGTATTTGTAGATGGTAAATGTAAAATTTGATATTGACTATATTTGTATTCTGGTAGAGGTACAGACTGTAAAGTTTGCCATCTGCAGGTAGAACTGGCATTGAAATGAGTTTATTACATAACAATGCATTCGTATCTTGCAAGGTTATTTTTGTGTAGAGAGAATCGAACCTGAAAGTAATGTGTTGTGAAAGTGCTCCCATTAATTTGGCTGCTAGTTGGAGGCTGTCCCTGCAAATGGCAAACCGTGCAAAGAACGTATTGGGTCTTTTTTCTTCACCGCCATAATTCAGGATAAAGGATTTCAAATTAAATAACTTGAAAGCCCGGGGAGGGTACTCGAGCACATTTTGGGTAGGTATGTGCCACCCAGATGTTCAAACTTGGGGCTGCAGAACTGATTTGGGGATATAAAATATGGGTCTGTGGAACTGAATTTGGGTAGTTCCTTGTCAGAAACAAGGGTTTTTGAGCTTGGTTTTTTTATCAAATTTTGAGGTATTATAAGTAAAATTTGGTCAAGAATAGATTCTTACATAAAAGGTGGGGTCTCTGCATGGAACTTAAGTAGGCTTAAAATGGGAGTCTGTGCCTGAAATGAGGGTCTTATGCATGGGTGGCACATAGGCACATACTCATACCACCTTTCAATGTGAGTAACCCCAATTCCCCCCCCCCCTCCCCCGGCTTGAAAGTAGCCCACACTGTACATCTCTTTCACAGCTTGAAATGTGGATTTCAAACCTAGAAGACCAGTTGGATGAAGACACTACCATCGATAGTGCAAGTGAGGATGTGAAGACTACATTGGAGTTGCTGCAGACCAATGCCAACTCCTCTTCAATCCTTTTGGTAAGTTTCCATAGTGGCCATTGATCATTAATGTATACCACTTCTGATTTTAATCAGTTCTGATCAGAACTTTGAATGAAGCTTATGATATACTGTAAAAGTGATAATTTTCGCGCGTGTAATTTTTTGCGTTTCAGCGATTTTTAACATTTTTGCTTGTTTTTAAATTCGCTCTTTTTCAGCTATCCTACATAGACCTACACACAAAATAAACATTTTCGTCTGGGTTTTTAATTTCGCAATAGCTCAGAAGTGCGCGAAAAGCGCGAAAATTAATGTAGCGCAAAAATTTCCACTTTTACAGTAGTTGTACTTGAAAACCACTGCACTCCAGCTTGTTCGCACTCAATCCAAACTAATTTTATTTTTTCCCGCCCACTCCATTTATATTACCGTACTGACCTGAGTATAGTCCCATGCTCGAGTAAAATCCCACCCCTAAGTTTTAGGAAAATTTCAGAAAATTCTAAAGATCCGATTATTATCCCATGCCAAGAAATTGGGCTGCACTGACTGCAAAATTCGGAAACTTATTTTCTTCAAACTACAAACCTTTTAGCCTTGAATTCAAATGATATGCATTTTCCAATACGAAATTCCAGTATATTCCATCTAAAGAATGTTTCTAATGATGTCTGGAACCTTTTAAAGTTTGTGAAAAACATACATTTAAGAGTAAAACACGGCAAAGTGTCAAAAAAAAAAAAAAAAAAAATTGTTCGCACTCAATCCAAACCACTGCACTCCAGCTTGTTCGCACTCAATCCAAACCACTGCACTCCAGCTTGTTCGCACTCAATCCAAACCACTGCACTCCAGCTTGTTCGCACTCAATCCAAACCACTGCACTCCAGCTTGTTCGCACTCAATCCAAACCACTGCACTCCAGCTTGTTCGCACTCAATCCAAACCACTGCACTCCAGCTTGTTCGCACTCAATGCATCCTCCATCCTCAACCCAAACTAATTTTATTTTTTCCCGCCCACTCCATTTATATTACCGTACTGACCTGAGTATAGTCCCATGCTCGAGTAAAATCCCACCCCTAAGTTTTAGGAAAATTTCAGAAAATTCTAAAGATCCGATTATTATCCCATGCCAAGAAATTGGGCTACACTGACTGCAAAATTCGGAAACTTATTTTCTTCAAACTACAAACCTTTTAGCCTTGAATTCAAATGTTATGCATTTTCCAATACGAAATTCCAGTATATTCCATCTAAAGAATGTTTCTAATGATGTCTGGAACCTTTTAAAGTTTGTGAAAAACATACATTTAAGAGTAAAACACGGCAAAGTGTCAAAGATTCAGCAGAAGACACTGTTTCTGCTTCAACACTCTCAAGGCTTTCTACCTCACTCAGACGTGATACTACAAAATTTTTCACTCTTTTACCATATTTCAGTATAAAAAAAATAACAGGTCACTGAAAATTATTCAGTTTCATAAATTCATGACAAAAATAGTTTTTTAGTAGATTTGTTTTCTGAAGCTAAAAGAATATTTTGAACAAGGTTATGTGTAGGGTCATAGAGGTCGCCAAATCAAATATGGCTGCCGCCAATACACTGATGGCAAATTGGTCCAGTTTTCATGACTATTTTGTTCATTTTTTGCTAAAAAAATCACTAAAGTTACATTATAGTCATTAATGCATGGTTAATGATTAGTTACATCACAAAAGATGAAATCTACTTCAGAATGAGGGTGGAAACTACGTACTATCGAAAAATGGCATTTTTTTCCAAGCATTGATCTTCAAAATGTTGAGGATATTGCAGGTTTCTTTGAAGACAATTCCACACTGTAGCCCCACTGACAGGAAAGAACGCCTTCCTGCTTCGTGTAGGGTTGGTATTTAGAGCCATCCGTGGCGGGGGCGGCAGAATATCCCAAATTTAGACGTTCCCATTGGTTTAACACGTAATTGAAATCTTGACGAAAATTCTGATTTTTTCTATGTTGTCTGAATATTGCTTATCCAAACCGTTGGAGTTGAAGAATCAACTCCACTGAAGGGATTATTTCTGATTTTTTTTGTATGAATACCGAACGCGGCACGTAGGTCGTATGTGGGTCCAGGGGAACACCCCTGAGACCCCATCAGAGCACCCAAATTGTTTGTGGTGTTTTGCACTCCGTATTGCTTGTAATTTCTTTTTGACATTTTTGGTGAGTTGCTATAATAAATGAGGCTTGGCCCGCCACCGCCTGGAGCAATATTACCTGGGAGAGATACCCATTATGTATTATGTGTATAAAACCCTGACGTGTCCTAACCAATGTAAAGACCACACCGACGATCGTCAGGATCATTCGGCTAACCATTTGAAGACTGATCCATAAGTGGTCATGTCTACAATCAATTAAGTCAACATGATATCATGTTAGCTCCCTTTAAATTCTAAAACCAAACCCTAACTTTTCACTCCCCATAGGATGTATTGTGTAGTAGCAATATTGATATCATAGAAAAGGCAACATGGCTTATTAAAACAACTCTCAATCAGTCATCTACTACTCAGTCTACCATGATAGTAGAAGTACTGATGGACAGACTGCCTGGAGTGATGCAGAGACTATTCCTGAAGGAGGACCATGACATACAAGGTATTTAAGAGATTTACCTGAGAAATTTGAAATTATACGAGGGTTGTTGAAGAAATGTGACGATAGGAACCATTTTCCTCTTATTTATTATTGAATAATGTAAGTGTGTGCTTTTAAACTTCAACACGTCAAATCCTCAACTTTGAAATGGAAAATGACCAATGAGTGTATTTCTATATAGGATCCATCAGTGTCTTTGGCAACATATTGAGGCAAGTGGAACTCCCCTTGCCTATTTTCCCAAGCAAGTTGTAGAAATAGTGGTTGGTCATCCTGCTGACCTTCCATCCTTATTTGAGTGGGAATTTAATTTAAAAAGACTGCTTTCTATAGGTCAGTTTTAGGCCAGTGGGACTGGGAATAAAATGTGTTCAAACCCAAAGGTGTAAAGTTTTAACAAGTACATAACTAGTGCAGATTATTTTTTTAGATTACTACAAAGATGGAGCTGCATTTCTGTTGCAGCTTATAATAACACTGACTGGGTAGGGATTCTTTTCATTTAGAAGTCTTCTGATTATTTGTTTGGAAGTTTTGTGGACAGTTGATAAAGTGTTTCAGGTTATTCTCACTAAAGTTGCATGCAGCAATTTAGTGCAATGGGTAATCTTAGAACAACATTTTATGTCATTTCAATAGGTTTAGTGTACCCAGGGGTGTAGCCAGACATGGGGAAAAACAGGGGGCACAATGAATTTTTGAGGGGACATAATTTGTTCATGCTTTGATACGGGATTTTCCGTAACTTGACCCATCTGATACACTTTTTCTGACACACTTATGAATTCGGAAACCCTTCACGGAATAAAGCACATGTTTATTCTGTTAAGGTTTCCAATTCATAAGTGTGTCAGATGGGTCAGGTTACGGAAACTCCCCTTTTATACGGTAACATTTAATCACATAAGTAGAGGCTTACCCAAGGATTCTATGATTTACTAGGATTCTGTAATTTATTTTTGTGGGCAAGCAAGGGAAAGGCCTCTGACAGGGTGTTTGGGGTCAGGTTCATTCATTAAAGGTGCAACGAGAGATTTCAAGTCATCCATATTTTCTGTGATATGTAGTGATTTCATAAAGATTAGATGCTCAATAGATTCCTTACCTTTTATTCGGTTACAGAAATAACTTAAAATGAAAACATAAGATTATTTGTGTATGCTTATATTTCAATAGAAAACAGGCTGAATTTCGTATAGGAGCAAATACGAAATTAGAAATTTCACAATTTTTGTACCAAGAAACAGTTCTCAGCTTAATCCTTACACATGGGGATATTTTTGATATAAAGCTTTACACCAGTGCCAAAATCAGAATTTTCACATTTTTTCGGGACACCTGTTATTTGAAATCACTCGTTGCACCTTTAAAGATAAACACTTAAAGGCACTATCAGCGATTTTCTTAATCATAAAATCGAAAAAAAATCATCAAAAAATCAGACTTTTACATGTCTGTAACAAGTACAGGTACCCTAACATATCCTGCAAATGATAAGGCCAGAAGCAACCTAATAAGGACAAAAATCGGATATTTTAGTCATTACTGTCCGTACGGACACTTACTGCAACACATAATTCAATGGAGAGTCATAGCTTTGAAGACTACCGTTTTCTTCCTTTTCTGGCAATTCTTCAGTTAGAAAAAGAACTTATGAGAATTATACAGACTTATCCTTCAATTTTAATCTGAGCAAATTTCATATATTTTGACTCTTTCGGGTGAATCACTGATAGTGTCTTTAAGTAAATCTGGCTAGCCCCCTTTAAAGTGATTTTGGCAAATACTTTTCATGTTCTTTTGAAATTATTGTAATTTTAGATATGCATTGTGTGGCTCTTCTGGACTTACTCTGCTGTGTTCACCAAAGATGTCACTTACAAGACATGGAACCATTGTCAGCAAAACTTACATACCATGGTTTGTATGCCCTCTAATTCCATATGCATAAACAATAGAAGGAGTGTGTTTGGGGGGGGGCTGAACAACACCAGAGACTTTAATGAGGCTAATAAATATGCAAAAAAAAAAAAAAAAAAAAAATAAGGACAAAAATCGGATATTTTAGTCATTACTGTCCGTACGGACACTTACTGCAACACATAATTCAATGGAGAGTCATAGCTTTGAAGACTACCGTTTTCTTCCTTTTCTGGCAATTCTTCAGTTAGAAAAAGAACTTATGAGAATTATACAGACTTATCCTTCAATTTTAATCTGAGCAAATTTCATATATTTTGACTCTTTCGGGTGAATCACTGATAGTGTGGGAGAGCGTGGCCTAGCGGTTAGGGTGCTTGCCTCTGGCGCAAATTTACCATCAAAATTCCCGGGTTCGAATCCCGGTGGGGTCGTGGCACTTGCTGGGATTTATTCGGGTACTATCAATTCTGGATTTGATCTGTATACCAGCTATTGATTAAATACAGAATACCGCTCTCCTCCATGGTTCACTTGGAATTGGGCAAATGGATCATGAAAGCATCCCGTCCTTCGGAGGGGACGTTAAGCCATCGGTCCCGTGTACAGAGAGTCACAACTGTACATGTACATCACAGTCAGTGTCGAATAAGAGTAGGGTGTAAACCCCTGACTGTTCCCAATCCGCCCCAGCTTCAAATAGCGGGCCATGTTAGGAGCGTCCGTATCATGGATACACGCGGCCCCGGATCAGCACACTAGCTGAACAAATCCTGACACCACCACAAAGCCATTACCAATGACTTGTGGATACGAGCAAACAAACAAAAAACTGATAGTGTCTTTAAGTAAATCTGGCTAGCCCCCTTTAAAGTGATTTTGGCAAATACTTTTCATGTTCTTTTGAAATTATTGTAATTTTAGATATGCATTGTGTGGCTCTTCTGGACTTACTCTGCTGTGTTCACCAAAGATGTCACTTACAAGACATGGAACCATTGTCAGCAAAACTTACATACCATGGTTTGTATGCCCTCTAATTCCATATGCATAAACAATAGAAGGAGTGTGTTTGGGGGGGGGCTGAACAACACCAGAGACTTTAATGAGGCTAATAAATATGCTTATAATGTGTATTCTTTCAAACCAGTGGTGGCAGGGAAGTTATAAAATTTAGGGGGATGAGGTGATAAATGTGTTAAGGTATAGGATCTGATTCAAAATTTAGGGGGAAGTAGAGGAGACCAGATAATGTAGGGTGATGTGTCCCCTGAGTCCATTCTGCTTCTGCCACCTATGCTTCAAACGAATAGTAATTTCAAGCTGAAATGGGATGATTTTTTAAAAAGTATTTTAGTTCTAAGAGTACTGACAAATGAAGTCCCTTATGAATTAGTTTTGTTAAAGCAATAACAGCACATTTTTATTCCCCTGGCTTGAAAAGCGCAGGGGGATATTGCGAGCGTGCGCATGTCTGTATGTGTATGTGTGTGTGTGTGTGTGCTCCAGTTTGGTTAGGTTTTCGTTTTTTGTGTCTCCTTCGAAAAGTTGAAGTCTGATTTAAACCAGACTTGGGGTTAAGGTACAATAGGGGTTCCTTCATATGTGAATAGTGTCAAAGGTCATGGACAAAGGTCATCTGAGGTCATGTTCCATACTGCCATCTTGCCAGGGGGATGTTTACTTGCAGTATTTTTTTGAAGAACACCCCCATTTTTCCGTATATTTTGAGATTTTTGCACAGTTGCATTGGTAATTGATTAGTGAACAATACCTGTGAAAGGTTGAGCTCAAAACTCTCTATGTGTCGCAAAAGAAGGAATTTTGTAATTAGAATAACTAATATCGGAGATCTCTGATAACCCGTCCGATAATAATTCAACGGCTGCTGGAAACGTCCTTCCAATATGAAATAGCCGGGAAATTGCGCTTTGTACATGTCTAAGCTCATCCATTATTTGTTCCATCGGTTCAGGCAAGTCAAGTTAGAGATCATTTTCGTGAGGTGACACTGTTTCATCATGGACGGACATAAATTTGGCGTTTCCAGCTCCGCCATTAAATTACATTCAGGGATCCCGATTCTAATTACAAAATCGCTTCTTTTATGACAAATACGCATTTTTTAGCTTTACCACTCGCAGGTATAGTTTACTAGACAATTACCAACACAACTGTGCAAAATCTCAAATTTTGAAAATTGGGGGCGCTCTACAAAAATGTGCTGTTATTGCTTTAAGAACACAGAAAGGATCAATGTCATAAAAATTCAATTATATTTACCATTATGTTCAATAACAACATGTACCTGATTATATTGGAGAGAGGGGAGGGGTGATCTTTCAATGAAACTGGTTACATTTTTTGCAACTTAAAGGAGAACCCGTATAACAAATAATATTATACAATATACTCTATAAATGAATTATTGACTACATATCGAGTGGTTTCATTGAAAAACAGAATTATATTAACCATAACAATGAATTAAAACCATCTAGTCTGACCATGTGCTATTTAAATATTGCGCTAGTGAATAACGTGTTATGCGATACAGCCGGCACGTTTGCGTCATACATGCCATAGGAAATACACACATTATGACAGCATCACATGTGAAGGTGAATGACGCTACTGTGCCGTCCGTATCGCATAACACGTATACATATCCCATATACACTAGCGCGAATTTCAAATAGCACATGTTCAGACAAAATGATTTTATTCATTTTTATGGTTAGTATGATTCCTTTTATCCATGAAACTACCCAATATGTGTTTAATAATTATTTTATAGCGTATATTGTACAAGTTATTCTTAGTTCAGGTTCTCCTTTAATATTTGGTTGTTACCTGACTGTATTTTGAATGTATCAACATTATAATGTTATTTGTAATCTAATCCTTTAATTATTTCAGTTACCAATCTTCTAAGCAAAGAGTCTACAAGCAATTCAGAGCTGGTGAGAGTTGCTTTGAACTATCTGAACTGTTTGATGATACAAAATACAAACCCAAATGATGACAGAGGTAAGTGGGCAGTGTCAACCCTAGTGCTTTTATTTTTACACGAATTTCTGATTTTTGCACCATTTTAAACATCAACCTGTGTTCTATCGTTACCAACAAAGGTTATCCACTGCAGACAATCCTGAGCTGTATTTTTTTGCAGATTTAAAACAGCTATTTTACCATTTAAAGTCACAAAAACCACATGGTCTTAACAACGGGAATTTAAGCACATTTCAGGCCGTAAGGCGCAGCATCGCGTCGCATGGTGAATTTTTGCTGCGTAATGAAGCGTGCACATGTTTTAATGTGCTTTTGCACGAACGCATCTTGGAAAAACAAAAAATAATATTTGAAAATGTAAACAAAGCACTAATTTAGACCAGATAAAATTTCAATTTCATCTGATTTCTGGAGTTAGAGACAAAAGATGTTTGATTCTAAAGGGGAAATCACTTGCACAACATACCCAATTTTGAAGTTCAAAGATAAAGTTATTTGAGAAAGAGACAGCTTGAAATGGCGTGAAAAGTCACTTCTTTACTAAAACACTGATTTTCTCAATGTTCAATTTTCGCAAAATTTGGCAAATTTTCAGACAAGATAACTCCAAAAATACCGAAGTAAAAGGTAAGGTTTAACTTTCCTACGATAGCAATCGGTCTACTCTAGGAACGGTTTTCTCAATTGTTAATTTTTCGATTTCTAACTAAATATATTCTCCAATATATACTCAAATTTTGGAAAAGAAAAGTAAAAATCACCCTTTTTTTACATTTTTCCTTATATTTCAAAAAGTAAGCTCTATTTTTAAAAAATGGGAAAAAAAAACGTTCCTAGACAAATTTGTCTTAATTGTTTCTAAAAAATAACATCAGAAATCATGAAAATTCAAATTGTTTTTGTTATGCTGTCTGAAAATTTTGGGGCAAAATCATGTTTTTTTAGTATTTGTCCTCAAAATACGGAAAATTTTACCTTAATCTGATGCCACCATCGGGTTCATCGTCCAATTTTCTTACTAGAAATGATAACTTTTACATACAATAATCAAATATTTGCTAAGTTACAAACCAAAATAGATACTTGGAAACTCAGGGTTGACACTGTCCTTAAGGAGAACATTGGTGAAAATAATATTTCTGGTCCAAATTAAGGTTTTGGATTTTGGTCTTGGATTTTGTCTGATATTTGCACAGTTGACATCTCCTGTATGTCAGAATTGTGTCACCACTGATTAAAATTGTTCCAATAATTAAAAAAAAAAAAAAAAAAAACGTTCCTAGACAAATTTGTCTTAATTGTTTCTAAAAAATAACATCAGAAATCATGAAAATTCAAATTGTTTTTGTTATGCTGTCTGAAAATTTTGGGGCAAAATCATGTTTTTTTAGTATTTGTCCTCAAAATACGGAAAATTTTACCTTAATCTGATGCCACCATCGGGTTCATCGTCCAATTTTCTTACTAGAAATGATAACTTTTACATACAATAATCAAATATTTGCTAAGTTACAAACCAAAATAGATACTTGGAAACTCAGGGTTGACACTGTCCTTAAGGAGAACATTGGTGAAAATAATATTTCTGGTCCAAATTAAGGTTTTGGATTTTGGTCTTGGATTTTGTCTGATATTTGCACAGTTGACATCTCCTGTATGTCAGAATTGTGTCACCACTGATTAAAATTGTTCCAATAATTAAAAAAAATACAAACAAAACAATTTGCAGGGGCTTAAACTGGTGTAAACTCACTTGTAACTTTGTCCAATATTGATGAGTGGGGAATGAGAAGAAAAAGCCTTTCAATTGCCATAAGAGTCAATGATTTGCTTTGATTGGAAGGTGGGTTGATTTTAACTGAGAAGTTACTTGGTTGGCTTACGGAGGTGATATGATTGGCTAATGGCTTGATTTTGTAGGGTAAAATGACTATGAATTAATTTGTATGATACGATACCAAGACAATCCTCAATTTCTCTTATTTCAGTTACCTTGGTGATCTTGTCAAGCTCAGGTGTCATGAAAATGTTGGAGGAGCTTATCCAGATGGGGGACAAGCAGGTGATGCATCAACCCAAGCTAGCTACCCTTCAAGGATGTGCTCTAAGTCTACTGGCACAGTTGGTAGACCACCAAAGAATAGCCAATGTGAAGGTAAAATCAGATAGGAGCTATCTGTAAATGTGTAAAATACCACAGTCATAACTTAGGGCATATTTGTAGGTTTATCACTTTTGATGCTTGCAGCCATGTTGTATGTTGTTGTCTTGGCCTGCATTACTATACAGCGCCCTTGAAGTAGATCTCAAAAAGGCTTCAGCACTTGAAAAATAAACTCTGCATTTGGTGTTTGCATGTGATTGTGACCAGAGACAACTTTTGATCACTCTTCACTGGTTGTCTGCTAAGGCACATATCAGATACAAAATCCTTCTTTATGTGTATAAGTCTCTTCATGGACAGGCTCCATCATACCTTACTGATGGTCTAAATTTGTATAATGTGTTGGATAGTAATTCTGACGGTACAAGACGAAGGCTACGGTCCTCTTCTGATGTTATGCGGCTTGTTATTCCTCGTACCAAGCATAGATTTGAAGACAGATCATTCAACGTAATTGATCCTAGGCTCTGGAATAAGCTTTCTGTTAACATTAGAGAGGCACTTCCACCAGTGTCTTTAGGTGGCTCCTGACATGCATTTCCTGATGTTTAATTTTTTGTTAACTTTGGATTTGTTAGTTTTCCTTATTATGCTGTATGTCATGTTGTATATTAATTTCCTATTTTAAGTATTTGTTGTGAGGCACTGGGTTCTCTGTAGAGCATTTTATTATTATTACAATATTTCACTATATATTTTATAGTTCATCAAATGTCCATGTTGTTTTCACTGTATTATTACCCAGTTTTTCTTGAAAAATTAATTTATGGTGTTATTTTGTTTGCTTTGTTAATATATAATTAAAGCCAGAGATTTGTATACGTCTTAGTTTGTACTTGGAGAATGTGCCACCGTGACATTTTTCCCCAAACTTAAAAAATGACATGTTTTAAGTGTAAATTCTGCACATAATGACGAACTGTCATATTTGTAATTTGTTACCTTAGAAAAATATTTAAATATCAGGTCAGGTTTCCTTCCTTGAGGGCCTGCTGGTATTCTGGTGAGCAGTACTACTTGTCCCAGGGCCGAGTTGTCGGCAGCTAAACCGTCACCCCCATCAGGTTTCTAAGGAAATCTGATGAGGGGCCCTGGTAGAATGAAAAAGAAAATCTACCTACAAGGGCGTCAGCTATGGAGAGCTAATGGCGGCCATCCAGCACATGCTGCCTTGCATGGTGGGTGTGGTTGCCCAAAGGATAGGCCCAATGCCGAAAACTGTGGATTGAAGTCAGGAAGGGCATCCGGTCAATTATCTTTTGCTCCAATAAATCCTTGCACAGCAGTATTGCTGAGTGAGGTGTATCCGGCCACTCCTGTTAGCGGGGACAAAACCGGATTTAAAACTTTGGTTTAACTAACTAACAATGAATAGCAACAACATGAGCAAATGTGCCATAATGCTTGTACTCAACTTTGATGTAATTTGATATTTTGCAATAATGCTTTGTGTAAGTTGCAATTATGTTTTCTTACTATTTTTCTCTCTCTGCATTGCATATAGGTTCAGTATGCAGTAAATTGGGATATTTCTTCAGCCATTCATATGGTGCAGAGGGCAAAGAGAACTTTTATCAGAGGTGAGGTACAACTTTTTGATGACCATTTTGTCTGTGCATGATTACAATTATATTGTATATTTTATTTCACCTATCATGGCAGTGGGAAATCACAGAAGACGTGCAAACAGCGTTCACACACGGATCCCGACATTTATTAGTAAACAATGCATAAAAAAATGTCATTTCTTGACAAATACGGCGTGTTAAGCTTAGTCACTTACAGGGTCTTTACTACAACCATTTCCAATACAAAATGCAAAAAAAAATGGATTTTGATGAAATATAGGGGGGGGGGGCGGTTTGTTTACTTTTTTAAGAAATCGCTGATAGTGGCTTTAACGGTAGCAGGACGCTCTTACATATATCAGATCATCATCATCCTTCGGCTGCGGAGCAGACGATTACAAGATTTCTCCATGCATATCTATCTTTGGCAAGTGTGGCTATCTGCTCAGCTTGTATCATGCCTTTATCATACCATAGCACACATTGGATGTAGGCTAAATAAGAGGTGCGTGGATGTCCAGGTCTCCTTTTGCCATGAGGTGGTATGTAGCGAGCGTATCTTCTAGCAGTCTCTTCCTCTGGCAGACGAAGGATGTGTCCAAGGAAACTCAGCTGGTGATGTCTTACAAGGTGGATAAGAAGCTCAGTGTTGGTCATTGAATATAAGATGGTGTTTGAGACACGGCCTTTCCGTTTTACGTCCAGCATAATCCTATAGCAAGAGGTAGCAAATGCATTGATTTTGCTTTCCATGTCTTGTGATAGCACCAGGATTCACAGCCATAGAGTAGGATGGTCACACAGGTAGTGTTGAATAACTTGACTTTTGCAGAGATGGATAATTGGGGGCTTTTCCACAGACATTCTAGCTTCCAGAAAGCACTCCATGCTAATGCTTGGCGTCTTTTTAGGTCGCTTGCAGCAGGTGCCATAATTTTTGGAGCCAAGATATTTGAAATCTGTCACATGGTTGATGGATTCACCATAGACTTGAAGTGTTGGATGAGGATGACAATTTGCAGTCATGTACTCTGTATTGGATATGCTTATTTTGAGGCCACATGATTTTCTGCTGCTGCTGCAGATGATTATGGACAAAAACTTGACTAAAGGCTATCTGGTCGCAAATATTTCAATCTAAATGACTGCTTTTGGAAATTACACTATTTTGCAGCGGTGGTTAATTCACTAACCCCGACAGATTTTGATGTTAATCATTTATATCAAAATTATCAAGGTGATTTTGTTATGTCACTGGGATAGAGACTGCCATAGAAAATCCATGTAAGAATTCCATACATTACCGTTTAGAAATCCAAAATGCCCAAATCAAGCAGGTCGTGTCCTGCCCCCTTGCACTGCTGCAGGGGGGTAGGACACGATCAGCTTGATTTGGGCATGGGGGGAAGTTACAACGGTAATTTGGGGAACTGCTACGTGCATTTACTATGGCAGTCTCGGTCCCAGTGACATTAAAAAATCATCTCTTAAACCTTTGTTCAAAAGATCTTAGTAACATCATGATAAATGAAGAAAAAATTATTGACTTCCAAAATCCGTCGGGGTAAGTGGATTAACCCCGCTGCAAAATAGTGTAATTTCCAATAACGGTCATTTAGATTTAAATATTCGTGACCAGGCAGGCCTAGTCTTTAGTCAAGTCTGTGTGTGACCGTTCGATATGCGTAAGAGCGCCCTCCTACCGTTAAGTATTTGAAGCAGACTAGCACCCGGAGTCTGATGCTGTTTTTGAAATTTGCTGTTGCTGTTAGGTTTGGGCATGTAAATGTCCTATCCCCCCCATGCACTTGCTGTGCAAGCTTAATAGAGGTGCAAACTACAATTTGTAGGTTTAACCCAGGGGGTGAACTACCAGTTGGCAATTCAGGCAAAGAGTGTGCAATAATAATGCAATAATCTAACACGCCCGTGATATCAAAATATTTAGAAGACCCAACAATTCCTTTTCATCTGGGAACTGCAGAGCCATCGTTATTAATCCATGCAAATGAAAAGATTGCAGGTGTTATACCATCACCAGGCCATTTTGGATTATAAAGCAGAAAGCAAAAATCATTCACCTATATGAAATGCCAGTGAACGGTGCCGAACAAAACTTTTAATTGAATAGACAAGAGGTCATATCTTAATATGATTAAGTTGTGGGTGTTGGTTCTGCCCAAGAATGTTTAGGTCAATAGCTTGCCAATCAAATTTCTTTCATGATTTTTGCTCATCTTCATTTCCTTTTTGAATAATGATGATAACGATCAAAGTCCCAGGCCTAGAATTTCGCGAGAATCGATTCTCGCAAAGATTCTCCGTAAACTGATTTGCGTGATCAACGTTGATTCCCTATGAACTTTAGAACTTAAGACAGTAGCTGATTAGATGATTCCCGCAAATTTTGTTTTTTGGAGAATCAAGACTGATTCTCGCACTCTGCCACGAAATTCTACCCCTGAAAGTTATTGAACTCCCGCGAAGTTTGAGTTTTATTTCTTTTGTGAATGAGGCTGTAGTTCAATCTATACCGGGCGGTGAAAACAAATTCAAAGCTTTTAACACCTTCTGGACATAACAATGGTTTTTGCAGTCCCAGAGAATCTGAAGTCCGTTGTCCTATTCATAACAGGCGATTTACTTTCAATAGCAACCAAGTCACCATTACTTGCTGGAGTCCCATGGAAACGTGGGGTACATCCCTTGGTCACTTATATTCAGGGGAAAAAAGGAGATGACATTTATTCATTTTCAGAAATGTGCACATACTATAATGAGCACCTGCGTAGAACTGATTTTGATAATTTTAGGACAATTTTATTTGCAAAATTATGATACTTGTTAGGGGTGTGGTCCCTTTGTAAACCGCTATAGACGCCCGCTAGCCCTACTCTACTTGCGAACTTTGAACAAAAACTGACACTGGGTTACATTCTATGGACGATGTTAGGTTCCACCCTATTAAGTCTTTAACTACAAGAATCGGTTAATAACATGCTTGACAAAGTCAGAATTATCGATGATTGCCGACTTTGTTATATCTTCACTTTACCAGAGCTGGTGCCTATAAACAGAATGTACAACAGACCCCTAGGCCTGTTCCGTAGTTTGATTGCATTCAGGTGCTCCAATACTCACCTAAAATGTTGAATTGTCTTTCATGGAAAGAAATATCGCTCTGATTCCTAGGTCATACTCAAAAGGTTATCCCAAATAAAATTCAGACTCGTAATCTTCCCGGTGTGCTGCTGTTTCTTGGTCACTCAAATCCGATGTTTTCAGCTGCCCCATAATTAGTTGCTCTTGCTCTCCATTTTGATAGATAGGAAATTCAGGCTGGTTTCCTGGCTGGAAATCTATATTTACACCCAGAGGGTGTTTTGAATCAATCCCATGATGCATAGCAATGTGCCTATACTGTACTGTACAAAACACATGTCAGTACTTAGGGATAAAAAGTGTTCCAAAAGTTTAAGAACCACAAGACATTTCATAATCATGCTAAAAATTCCCTAAGTACTACCACTTTGTGGGCTAAAATGAGCATTAAAGTCAGTGTTTTTATGTGTTAAGGATAGGATTTTTATGGGATCACATGACCCTATTGAGGTGAAATTTCCCAAAACTGATGCATTGTGGGATTGACTCAAAACACCCTCTGATTTACACCTAACAAAAAGAATGATCAACGTTATATATCACATGAACTTTCTTCTGATCCCAAATCTCAATTTAAGTGGGATAAAGTGGGGATGAGGTTGGCGATTGGGTGACCTCCCTTTAATTGCCAGTGGGGACTGTGATCCCTCTGGTCCAGCTCTAAACCTGTCCCTGTTTTCACCTCTCTGGAATTCAGTAACAGGTAGATGTATTGTAGTCATGCAATGTTCCTGTTTGCACCTCTCTGGAATTCAGTAACAGGTGCATGTATTGTAGTCATGCAATGTCCCTGTTTTCACCTCTCTGAATTCAGTAACAGGTGCATGTATTGTAGTCATGCAATGTTCCTGTTTGCACCTCTCTGGAATTCAGTAACAGGTGCATGTATCGTAGTCATGCAGTGTTCCTGTTTGCACCTCTGGATTTCAGTAACAGGTGCATGTATTGTAGTCATGCAGTCAGGGCCGTACGCAGGATTTATTTTGGGGGGTGCGGGACTTCGAAAAAGTGGACTTTTTTTTCGAAAAACATGGACCTTTAGTTGGTAAAAGTGGACCTAACCCCCCTGAAATGGTCCTCTTTTGGAATTTTTGAACATTTCTTCACCAAACCTTTTTTGTCAATATTTCTCTAAATTTTGGACCTTTTTATCAAAAAATTCATCAAAAAGTGGACCTTTTTCCCCTTTTGTGGAATTTGGGGGGGTGCGACCGCACCCCCCGCACCCCCCTGCATACGGGCCTGCATGCAGTGTTCCTGTTTGCACCTCTCTGGAATTCAGTAACAGGTAGATGTATTGTAGTCTGGAATTCAGTAAAAGGTGCATGTATTGTAGTCATGCAATGTCCCTGTTTGC
Source organism: Ophioderma brevispina (assembly GCA_023653785.1). Lineage (NCBI taxonomy): Eukaryota > Metazoa > Echinodermata > Ophiuroidea > Amphilepidida > Ophiodermatidae > Ophioderma > Ophioderma brevispina. The sequence goes on from JAMKCH010037021.1 coordinate 100,251, forward strand.
ACCTCTCTGGAATTCAGTAACAGGTGCATGTATTGTAGTCATGCAATGTCCCTTTTTGCACCTCTCTGGAATTCAGTAACAGGTAGATGTATTGTAGTCATGCAATGTCCCTGTTTGCACCTCTCTGGAATTCAGTAACAGGTGCATGTATTGTAGTCATACAATGTCCCTTTTTGCACCTCTCTGGAATTCAGTAACAGGTAGATGTATTGTAGTCATGCAATGTCCCTGTTTGCACCTCTCTGGAATTCATGTATTGTAGTCATGCAATGTCCCTTTTTGCACCTCTCTGGAATTCAGTAACAGGTGCATGTATTGTAGTCATACAATGTCCCTTTTTGCACCTCTCTGGAATTCAGTAACAGGTAGATGTATTGTAGTCATGCAATGTCCCTGTTTGCACCTCTCTGGAATTCAGTAACAGGTGCATGTATTGTAGTCATGCAATGTCCCTGTTTTCACCTCTGGAATTCAGTAACAGTTGCATGTATTGTAGTCATGCAATGTCCCAGTTTTCACCTCTGGAATTCAGTAACAGGTGCATGTGTTGTAGTCATGCAAGATCCCTGTTTGCACCTCTGGAATTCAGTAATAGGTAGATGTACTGTAGTCTGAAATTCAGTAACAGGTGCATGTATTGTAGTCATGCAAGGTGAGTCTCTTGAAAATGAAGTACTAAAAGATATACCTGGGTTTATATCTTGCAGTGTGTGCGACTCAGCTGTGGGCGTCGATGATGGCAGCCAACTTCTCCTCCTCAGTAGTAAGACTTAGCGATGAGAAGGGTGAGCAGGAATTGCTGGATGATGCTGATGTTGGACTAGAGGTCAGAGCTTGTCACTTGAGAACACTGCTGATACTCTTGCAGAATAATATATTAAAGGTATGATGATGGGTATTGAAAAAAATGTGTTTTGAGGTGTTGATTTAAAGATTCACTCAATGAAATGGTTTATCAGAAATTAACATACAGACTTCAAAAGCCTAGATAGTATACAAATATTAACTGCTATGAGGGGCATGGTTAAAATTATAGGCCCAAGGTGATCTCAAAAACTATACTAAGAGCTGAGGGGCATAGTATGCTTTTGAGATCACCAAGGGCCTATAATTTTTACCATGCCCCAAATAAAAGAAGTCAATATTTGTTTTATATACCGAATCAAAAAGATTGGTTAAAACTGTACAGTTTTTACAAGTTTTGAAGGAATGAAATGGTTTGAACATACGAACGGCATAGATGGGATATGTGCGTGATCACCGCATGTGTGGAAAAAACCTGACCGAAGCCACTGACCAAAGACTTGGCATGATAGTAGGTTTCATGGGAATTTCTGACAATTGGCAGCTATTGCACTTACGACCTTCTTGTATTCATACAACAAAATATTGGCGTGTAATCCAAGGGGCAATAGTGCTAACCCTCAAATTTACAAGTGACTGGTTTGTACAAATGATCCCAATATAACTCTATATGCTTATATACTTTACTTACAAGATTTCTCATCTATTAGTCAAACTATTCACCTCAAAACCAGAAACAGTTATGGGTTTAGCACTTTATAATAGCAGAAATTGCTTACATTTTCACAGCTGTTTAAGAATTTGGAGTTCTGTTGGGACTGTCTTTCTTTGCTGTTCTTTGACAACAATTATGCATCTCTGCTAAAGTGAACATCATCAAATGCTGATGAACCATTACCTGTATCTGTAGCCCCAATTCTTGAAGCACGCAAGATACAGCTATTACAGCCACTCTTTCAATTGTTACATCAAGTATTTACATCCTAAACATTTATTTGCCAAATAGTTAACATATTTGAAATACAAGTTCAAACAGGCATGTCACACTATCAAAATGCAACAAATAGCTGTATCTTGCGTGCTTCAAGAATTGGGGCTACAGATACAGGTAACTGGTTCATCAGCATTTGATGATGTTCACTTTAGCAGAGATGCATAATTGTTGTCAAAGAACAGCAAAAGAAAGACAGTCCCAACAGAACTCCAAATTCTTAAACAGCTGTGAAAATGTAAGCAATTTCATTGGCTGATGCCTGGGTTCAATTCGACAATTGAACCCAGGTAGTACGCGCTGCGTATTGACGTTATTTTTAGGTTTAAGCGCTCGAGTCATACCGTCTTTAGCTACGTTCGCGTGCGCCTGCCAACGTTGCGTCTCGTTGCGTATGATTGTTGCATTCAACGGGTTGTTCGATTGTTGTCACTGAGTGGTGGCAGTCCTTTCTTGTTGTATTTAAGCCGTAAAGTATCGCGAAATTGGGTTAAAAATGACCTAAAATGTTAAAGCTGTTTAAGAATGAGAATAAAGGTATGATTTTGGGAACCAGTACTTTCCTTACGATGAATTGAAACCGGCGACACAATTATTTTTGCGTGGAAGAACTCAGCCTCCGGCCTCGTTCTTCCATTTAAAATAATGGTATCGCCTTGGTTTCAATTCGTCGTAAAGAGAGTACCGGTTCCCAACATCATACATTTATTCTCTAAGTTAAAAACACACACCAGGATCCAAGTGGATTAAAAGAGACAATGGCTCACAGCTGTTTGATCCCATGCAATTGTCTCTTTTTAGAAGAATTCTAAGCAATGGCGACACCAATTTTGACAACTGATATAAGAGGGACATGCAAGAGCTATTCTCTCTGCAAAAAAAAAATCAGAAAAATCCATTGTGGGAATCTTGCCATTATAGCCTACAACTGTTATTTGGGATTTTTTTGTTTTATGTTATATGCGCCCACTATAAGCTCATTCACCCATGTAAAACTAGGATTTTAAGAAAAATAATATTTGCCCGCCAATTGAAAATTTAGTTTAAAAATTGACCAACCAGAATGTAGTATGAGGGATAAATAATCCAAATCAGATTGTTAATTAAAAGTGTGTCACCAATGAGATTTTTTGTTTTATTCTGGTCTGTCTTTAAATGAGATTTCACACAGTGCGGGCTAATGCAGCTATGTCATCTGCATTATAATGTCATCTGTCATGGACATGATTAGTGTCATTGTCATCTGCAAAATGGGATGGTGGTGCAGCAGATGTGGCTAAGTAGGAAGGTTGAAAAAGGTCGGTGCGGCCGGTTAGTGCCTGCAGGAGAGGAGGAAAAGTATGGAAGCTGAAAGAAGAAGACAAGAAGAATTTTGAGATGAGAGAGGGGAGAGCCGGAGCTTGTGGGGACTGATGTGGCGGATTTGTGGGGGTGCTTTATTAAGAAGGGGGTTACAGGCATGTGATGAAGTGTGGGGAAAACAAAAGGTAGGAGAGACAGGAGAGATACGGGTGGGTGGCATGATGAGGTGAGGGAGGGAGGGGGCCGGGATAGCGAGAAAGAAGGATGCATTTAAGGGTATGAGAAAAAATGAGTACAGAAGAGAATAAGGTAAGCTATAAGAGGCTAAAGAAGCGAGCAAAGAAGTGGTTGCGAAAGATATGAAGGAGGAGGCAGACAAAGGGCTGAGTGATGGGGAGGGGACGCGAGATGTAGACTCTTTCTCTTTTCCCTCAGATCGCATTCCCCCCTCCCATAAGCTGGCACCACCTTTACGTCTCCGTTATGTGTGTCCCAGACCCTTCTTTCCTTCCATCTCTTTAAAACAAGGTATATAAACGATAGTGAAGGCAATGAAAAAAAGGATGAAGAGAAAGAAAGATGTTTGAAGGGGGGGGAGATGGATGAGAGGAAGTGATGGAAAGTGGAATTTAAAGTGAAAAGATAGAGGCAGAGTCGGGAAAGAGCATTATGGAGAGATCATGAATGAGGAGAATGAGTGGGATCAGAAGGTACAGGCTGATGTGGTGGAAGGGCTGGTTGAGAGGGTCACCGGGAAAAGAAAGTGGTGAAGGCAATAAGGAAAGAAACAGGAAAAAAAAGGCGTTGGACCCTCAGAGGGTGAGTGCGAGATGATTGTGCGAGTGGAGAATAGGATTGATGTTGTGTTGTTGGAGTTGTGTCAGAGAGTGTTGGAATGGGGGAAGGATGCCGGTGGAGTGGGTAGTGAGTGTGGTAATTCCACATTTTAAAGGGAAAAGGGGATGCAATGAGTTGTGGTGCATATGGGTTGTGTGACAGTTTGTTAGGAGCATGCAATGAAGCTTGTGGAGAGGGTTCTGGAGAATAGGCGGAAAAGATAGTGGAGTGGATGAGATGCGACAATTGGGTCTTTATTGAGGGGAAGGGAACGATAGATGCAGTGTTTATTTTAAGGAGGTTTTTGCCAAGAGGAATACAAAGCTAAAGGGAAGAAGTTGTATATGTGTTTGGTAGACTTGGAGAAGGCATTTGATAGGGGACCTAGGAAAGTGATGGAGTGGGCGATGTTGAGAAAGAGAGAGATACCAGAAGTAGTGGTTGGTTAGAGCAGCAGTGATGAGTTTGTTTGAAGGAGCCAAAACGAGAGTGTAGAGTGGGGTATTGGATTTGTCAGAGAGTTGAGGTGGTCAAGGTGGGTGTGCATCAAGTTCTTGCTACTTCGCCATTGAGTTTTGCAATTGTGATTGATGTGGTCACAGCGAGTGCAAAGAAAGAAGGTTTGACGAGTGAGATGTTGTATGCGGGATGATTTGGTTTTAATGAGTGAGACATTGGAGGGACTGAGGAGAAGTTTTGGAAATGAAGGAAGGCTTTCGAGAGTAAGGGTCTGAAGGTAAACCTTGAAAGAACAAAAGTGCCTGGTGAGGGGCGGAGAGGGAGGTGGTAGCGAGTAAGTAGACCCATGTGGGTATTGTGGGAAGAGAGAGTAGTTAAAAGCAAATTCAGTTGTGGTGTGAGAAAATGTGGGAAGGAATGGAATCCATGGGAGAGCACAAAGATGAAGAGAGTGACCCCTAGTTTGGCAAACAAGAGATTTGTGTGTTAGAAGATGGGAGAAGGGAGCTGGAGGTGGTGAAAGGAGGAAAAGTTGTCGGTGATGGGTGGAGTCAGTGAAGAAGTTCAATACCTAGGGGATGATATGATAAGGTTAGTGGGGGGTGGTGGATGTGAGGTTGGCTGTGACAGCAGGAGAGTGAGGTATGGGTAGGTAAGTTTAGGGAATGTGGGGAGTTGTTGCATGGGGAAAAGATATCTTTTGAAGATGAAAGGAATGGTTATAAGCGCTGTGTGAGATCAGTGATGCCTATGGAAGTGAGACGTGGTGTCTGAGCGGAAAATGAGATGGGGATTGTGAGGAGGACAGCGAGGGCACTGATGAGAGCGATGTGTGTTGTGAAAGGGGGTGGTGATGGGACAGGGAAGATGAGGACTCTTGATGCAGATGTTGGGTTTGGAAGAGGACCGGGGACGTTTGGCGAAGGCGAATAGTGTACGTTGGTAATGGGATGTGTTGGGGAAGGATGACGAGCATGTTGTTTTTAAGACGGGCTTTTGAGTTCGAGGTGAGCGGTTTAAGGAGGAGGGGATGTCCAAAGACATGGAAGAAACAAGTGGAGCAGGAGAGTAGGGAGGGTGGGTTGAGATGGGACGGATGCAATTGGAATCTGGTAAATGGAATGAAGGGAGTCAGGGCGGTTGCTGCAAATGGGAGGGAATCAGGCCACCCCCGTTGACGGGGACAACCCGGGAATTTAAAACTTTGGTTTAGTAGTTTTAGTCCTGAAGAAGAATTAAAATGTTTGGCAGCAGGTTGGTTGCATTTGTGTCTGATTTCAAAAAGTTAATTGAAACTTCTATTCATGTGGCTGTTGTATAGGTCGGAGATAGTACAAAAACAACAAAACTACCAATTTTAAATTTACATTAATATCAGAGAATACGAGTCATTTTTATGAAGCAACACAAGAAGGTCAAGACAAAATTAACTTGTTTGTAAGAATGATTCAGAGTGACTGGCCTGTCATGAAAAAGATGCAAAGAATGGAACTATAATAAAGATAAAAACCAAGACAAGCTATGCCTTTTCTTAATCATTACAACAATACAGTGGTTGACTAATTTTCAATGTTTTTACTTAATCTCAAAGTTACCCCTGTGTTAATCTTTCCCATTTAAAGAGATAAGCCGCCAATTGTGCTGATACGAAAATTCAAAAAAAATCAAACTTCATATTTGGTTATTTTTGTGACTGGCAATGGACGTGCTAACATAACCTGCAGTGGTTGGATTTAAATCTGTTTATTAAAGGACAAGGGCAGCAATTTGTATCTGATTCTGTAATTTTTGATATGGCGTATCAAAATTCAGGACTTGCAATCAAAAAAAAGTCTTTCCGTTTGAAATATCCCAGCTTTTATATGTGTAAATGGTGCCTCATGCCCTTACAGCTTGACTCAAACACAAATATTATTGATTCTTTGTTTAATCTGTACTGGTGTAAACCACAATCAGATTTTTAGTGTAGATTTTCAAGACGTCACGCTTGTATGTCTATTTGCAGGAGACGGTTGAAAATGCTTAATTTTTTCACATGGCGCTTTCGTTCCTACATCAAGTGTTATTGTGGAATTGTTACATTACTTTGATATATAAGCTAAACAATGCACATTTCCATCATTTTTTTATTTCTCGCATTATCGCTTGCTTATCCCTTTAAAACCATTTTCCCCTGTAAAGATTTTGTCCATTGGTGTATATATGTTGTTTCTAGAGACCTCAAAGAACACATGTACTGTGGTAAAATAATTAAATTCGTTGCATTCAAATCTTGGGAAAACAATATTGGTAGAAGAAAGCAATAGTAAAAATTATAGGTAGTACCCTATTGTTCCTAATAAATGCCCCGGGGGCGGGCAATTTTACAAATGGGAGGCGTTCGTTTATTACAGTCAAAATGAGAAAGTCAAAAAATACCCCTTAAAACTTATTTCGCTGAGTACCAATAAATACAAACGAACGAGGAGGGGACGCTGTTTTCGCACATACCGTAGGTCAAAGTTCCTTACTAATTAAACTATTACATCTGTGCACAACAGCGATTATGATACAGATTACGACAGTCCCGCCCATTAAATCATGTGATTTAGGTAAGCTTAACTCATTTTCTTGAATTGTTTTATCCAAAAATCGTAGGGGGGCATTTATTAGAGCAGGGGCATTTATTAGGAACAACACGGTAGGTTTGATGTTGTTCATCAGTTTCCTTGTGTAAGACCTCCGAACAGTATATTTTATTATTTTCAAGTCCATTAGTTTGGAAATATGCTACTTTTAGTACATTGTTGTGTATGATTGATTTATACTTTTCCCCTAAGAGGCCAGTGCAGGGGAATATTAAAGGAAAAACACACCCACGCCAGGGTTCACATTCGTGTGCATTTTTGCGTCATAGGTGCACTTTTTCAGAGGTGGACGCACTTTGGTCTAGATAGAATAAAACTTTGTGTCTATGTGGACGCAAAAAATAGCCACTTAAAACAACATAATAAAATCAGAGTTTGTTCTGGCACATGCTCACACTATTGTATGATTTTCACTCAAGCATATAATTATTCTGTTACTATTAAATACATGTAAAAAATCTCTGAAAATAGATATAGGCTTAAATGTGACTGTATTTACATCTTTTTTTTTAGTTCACTAACCCTCTCTTATCTGTCCCAAAGGGTAATCAAGATACTCCAGAGTTTAAGGGTCATTTAGAGTAGTGTAAAACAGTGCTCAAACCTGTTAAAACTTGACATTTAGGTAATCTCTCTAACACATATAATTTGAAGTGGACACACTTTTGGAACCTCAGGGAAACAAATTTCCATCCAAGTAGACGCACTATTTTCAAAACCTAGTGTGAACCCTCCCACGCATGTGTGTGCACACATATGTGCATGCATGCATGCAGGTGTGTATGTGTCATATTTTTGTTACAGCTTCTCTAACCTAAAAGGTAAATAATGAAAAGGTCTTCCAAAACAGTCACATTTATCATGTGAAAATAATATTTGATTAATAAAAAGAAAGCATTTTATATATTTGATTTCCCTTTACTCCATTAAAGATTGTCCTTGCCCTTTTCGGTGTTTGTGTGCGTGCGTGCGTGCATGCATCCATGTAGGTGTGTGTGCCATATTTTTGTAACATAAATGAAAAGGTCTTCAAACAGTCATGTTTATCAAGTGAAAATGACATTTACTTGAAAAGAAAAAACCTTTTATATCCTTTTACTATACTCCATTAAAGATCGGTCGTATCCGTTTAATTATTTTGGCCTTGGTTGTTAACGATATGTGACAAATGATCCATTTTGAGGACCTGTGTGGGTGCATGCAGGTGTGTGCCATGTTTTTGTTACATAAACAAAAAGGACAGTCACGTTTATCAAGTGAAAATGATATTTGCTTAAAAGCAAAGCCTTTTATATACTAGATTTCCCGGGAGGCAGTGAAGGAATAAGGGAAGAGGGGAAAGAAGTCGAAAATGGGTTGGTCTCGAACCAGGGGCCGTTTAATTATTTTGGCCTTGGTTATTAATCCTTTGAAATTTTGTTTCAAAAAGGTCAAACTTATTAATTTTCCAGTGCATATTCAGAATCAGCATGAAAAATGCATCGAAATTAGTCCAAATAAGCCTAGTTTTTGCTGATATTCTTTTTAGATGGCTTTCCAAATGACCTGCAAGTATTTGTGATGCCATCTCTAAAGCTACTGACTTAGGTGTTATAACGTATACAGAATTGGCCCTTGTCGAAATGGTTAAGGAAAACCAGCTGAGTTGGCTTGCCATGGACATGTGGAGGCACTGTTCATTAGTCCAACTTCAGTAGGCCCAGGACAGTGTTTTTTTTTTTTTATAAGTTGTAAATCGTACCTTCTGATATGATATTTCAAGTCAAAATTGAAATTCCTTTCTTTTTGTCAAACAAAATTTTTGAGAAAAATCAATTTCAAGGTTTGCATTTCCTATACCAACACACAGTAAAGGCTACTATACCGGAGTGCCCACAGGTTAAAAATTCATACCAAATGATATCGGGTCATGTACAATAGAAATGGGTAGATAAAAGTTTTATGTGTTTTAGCCCCAAATTGCGATCTTAGATGGCCTAGAAAGATGAGTTCCACGAGTAAAACTGATTTTTTTTGGTTTTTTTTGGTTTTTTTACTTTTGAGACCGCTGCACCATGTAGGAAATTATATATATGGATTTTTTTTTAAATCGCATAAACACACACATGCACGCACACATACACACACACTTACACAAGCAAAAATAAAATTGAAAAAAAGAAGGTAAGAAAGGAAATACACACACATACACACACGCCTGCGCGCATTCGTGAATGTACATTGACAGGAAAATGTTGCTTCTAAGCAAAGTGTTTTTTCCAAATTCAGCAGTGCGCCCTCCAGATATTCTTTTTAATCCTTTGAACATGGCAAGCGACTCCAGTCGCTCAACGATCAAAATTTGTCAAATTTTGTTTCAAAAAGGTCAAAATTATTAATTTTCCAGTGCATATTCAGAATCAGCATGAAAAATGCATCGAAATTAGTCCAAACAAGCCTAGTCTTTACTGATATTCTTTTTAGATGGCTTTCCAAATGACCTGCAAGTATTTGTGACGCCATCTCTAAAGCTACTGACTTATGTGCTATAACGTATACAGAATTGGCCCATGTCAAAAGGGTTAACGATATGTTAACGATATGTGACAAATGAACCATTTTGACGACCTGTGTGGGTGCATGAAGGTGTGTGCCATGTTTTTGTTACATAAACGAAAAGGACACTCACATTTATCAAGTGAAAATGATATTTGCTTAAAAGGAAAGCCTTTTGTATACTAGATTTCCTTTTACCCCATTAACCCTTACGCTCCATGTGTTTCTAGCCTCCCGGGAGGCAGTGAAGGAATAAGGGAAGAGGGGAAAGAGAAAAGTCGGAAACTCTGGTTGGTCTCGAACCAGGGGCAGTTTAATTATTTTGGCCTTGGTTGTTAATGATATGTGACAAATGAACCATTTTGACGACCTGTGTGGGTGCATGCAGGACCCAAGACCGGGGATATCACGCTATGGCGGTGTTTGCTGGCCCGGCCAGCGATTTCGTGCCCATTATGTGTCTTCGTTCGCTGACGTCATTGCTGCATCCGGGACTTAGTGCATTTTTCTCACTCAGTGCATTGGGTTTTTTCCTGTTTGGTGGCGTTAGGGTTAGAGATTGGCCTTTTAATTATTTGACCTCAGTTGTTATCCGTATGTGACAAATGAACCATTTTGACACTTAAAACAATGTTTAATGATACTGATTCCAAATATGAAATGCTTTTGCACTTTTCGGCATCTTCTTGTTGTTATAATGGGAGGGGTATAAAATTCCCTGTAGGACTCTATAGGGATGGGGACATTATACCCCTCCCTATTAAATGAAACCAACCCCGTAGAAAATGAAAAGCATGTTTTGAATCAGTATTATTAAATATTTTTTGATATATTTTACAAAGAAATCTTGGTATTACAAACATTGACCTTTCTTGAATAAACAAATGACCTTTAGCCTATTTTCCCAAATATCTTGGAAAGGAAGCACCACACGCATGTGACTCAATTGACTTTTTACTCCTGGTTACCTAAGAAATAATTTGAGCTATATTTCATTAGATTTAGAGCAGTTCAAACATTGACCCCATAGTAACTTTACCCCTCTCCTGGGGCTACATGCAGCAACGGGTCTCCGGCAGACAATCATATTTGCAAAAGTTATATTTCTCTCTGAATTTTCCCGTATTCAGCTATTGGTATCTCATTCGTTTGATCTAAACCTTCTGGGCTGATGGTCAAACAGCAGCAGCACAATCAACTGTGTTACTGCTGCATTGAGTCAGAGATGGTTTTCATCCATTTTTGCTGCTCTTGCAGTGCAGTGAAGTATAAATGGATCTTAAGGCCTACCCTTCCATGCTGGCTAGAAGGGACTCTGGTACCTTGAGTGACAAGTGCAGGTAACAGACCTCAAATGATCCCCTCCTCTTTTGATAGGGTTTTAAATGCTCAGGAATAACTCCTCTGACACACAGGACCAACAGCTTTACATGACTCTCTGAACCAAAGAGGTTCTATATAGATAGAGAGGCAAAACGTTACGTAATCTTTAGAAATACACCGTCTCGCATGTTTTGCCGACCACAAAGAAAACATAAAAAAAAAAAAAAAAAAAAACTCCCTATTAAATGAAACCAACCCCGTAGAAAATGAAAAGCATGTTTTGAATCAGTATTATTAAATATTTTTTGATATATTTTACAAAGAAATCTTGGTATTACAAACATTGACCTTTCTTGAATAAACAAATGACCTTTAGCCTATTTTCCCAAATATCTTGGAAAGGAAGCACCACACGCATGTGACTCAATTGACTTTTTACTCCTGGTTACCTAAGAAATAATTTGAGCTATATTTCATTAGATTTAGAGCAGTTCAAACATTGACCCCATAGTAACTTTACCCCTCTCCTGGGGCTACATGCAGCAACGGGTCTCCGGCAGACAATCATATTTGCAAAAGTTATATTTCTCTCTGAATTTTCCCGTATTCAGCTATTGGTATCTCATTCGTTTGATCAAACCCTTCTGGGCTGACGGTCTAACAGCAGCAGCACAATCAACTGTGTTACTGCTGCATTGAGTCAGAGATGGTTTTCATCCATTTTTGCTGCTCTTGCAGTGCAGTGAAGTATAAATGGATCTTAAAGGTGCAACAAGAGATTTTGAGGCACCCAGATATTGTGTCATAATAGTAATTTCATATAGATTAGACACTCAATAGATTTCTTACCTTGTATTTTGCTACAGAAATGTCTTAAAAGAGAGAAAAAAGTGATTTTGATTTGCTTATATTTCAATATAAAACATAGGCTGAATTTCGTATTTGCTCCTATACGAAATTAGAAATTTCACAATTTTTGTACCAAAGAAACATTTCTCAACTTAATCCTTTCAGATGGGGATATTGTTGATGGAAAGCTTTACATCAGGGCAAAAATCAGAATTTTCACATTTTTAGGGACACCTGTTATTTGAAATCTCTCGTTGCACCTTTAAGGCCTACCCTTCCATGCTGGCTAGAAGGGACTCTGGTACCTTGAGTGACAAGTGCAGGTAACAGACCTCAAATGATCCCCTCCTCTTTTGATAGGGTTTTAAATGCTCAGGAATAACTCGTTTGACACATAGGAGCAACAGCTTTACATGACTCTCTGAACCATGTAGCACTGGTCACCCATTGAATAGCACCTGCACATTCTACACCATGGGTGGGAGCAAGGAGAAATTCCATAATCACATTGCATTTTAATCTTGCATGATTATGCAATTTCCGACCTTATAGGAACTATTTGAGTACGACAAAGAAACCCGACTCTCCCGGGTTCAAACCAACAGAGCCGCTCGATCGTATACCCTGCCGACAGTTCAGCGCCGTTAGACTGCTTGCGCACACTCACGCCTATAACATTTGTCATCGGCTAATTCCCATTCAAATCCGTAGAATTCCTTTCTCCTTTCTAGGGTTTACAAAAAAAAAACCAAACACCTTAATTTCTTTTTGTGGCACAAGGGAATCATTTTAGAGGATATGGTTTTTCAACTGCTCAGTGTTTGCAAATTTATTGTCAGGAAATTTTCCAATGAGCTTTGCCAAACATAGTTTGGAGTCAGATGTTACAGTTTGTGTTCACAACCTCTTACAATCACTTCAGACAAATCTCCAAAAGTAAAGTGTACTGTGGCAAAGGATACTCACTTAAGGCAGATATTTCAATTCCCATGGTACAGTGGCCTAACTCACCATTCAATGATCTAGCTTACAAAATTACACACCTGGTCTTATTAGTATGCTTCAGATACCCTAAATCACCAGATCACTTGGATGGTTTGCACGTACATAACTATTCACTGAACTTGTGTCCTTGGTGGATTAGAGCATCCATAGCTCATAGTGACTGGTTTATTTAAAAACTTTCCATAGCCTAGGTCATGTAAGGTGCTCCACAATGGCTGATCTCACAGGTTACAAATATGGTGTGCTGAACATTGAGGAGTGTCTTTTGCTACCTCTACCTAAAAATGAGTATGCCCACTTTAAACCCACTTTCAGTTATGCTGTTACACACAAAAGGGCATTCCAGTTACCATAATACTTGCTTTGTTTATTTTCTCTTCTCCAGTTGTTGACCTAAATATAGTCCTATATTTTATACAGACCTGTAGCTCAAATCAACCCTGTTCTACAGGTGGATGAACCTTTTCTAGACATCCTTCGATTTTTGTTGAGATTCATGACGCACTTCTTTGCCAAACATCTTGATCCCGCATTGCTGTTTTCCTTCAGTTCATTCAAAGTGAAGCCAGTGTCCCTGCATACTACATCAGGGGAGTTACCGTAACCTGACCCAATCTGACACACTTTTTCTGACACACTTATGAATTCGGAAACCTTAACGGAATAAACCTGTGCTTTATTCCCTGAAGGGTTTCTGTATTGATAAGTGTGTCAGAAAAAAAGTGTGTCAGATAGGTCAGGTTACAGAAACTCCCCCACATCAGGGTAGGTTAGTGGTCTGCTACTTCTACTTGGACATGGAAGTGTCCACAGAAGAAGATCTGATATAATCTGGTCCTTGACTCAAAAGCAATGTCCAGAAAACTGCTCTCCTATGTGCCACAATTGTAGAAATAGGAGGTATATAATAGATCTGGCATATGGTAGCATGTTTCTTCCAGGAGATATTTGAATTGACACAAGTAACCTGGTATAAGAGACATTTAAACGATCTTTGGAGCTCCTTCATAGTCCATGTTTCTGCACTTACAGAAAGATGCTTTCATACAGACCCTGAGCAAGGCAATCTCAGTTGCTCTGGTGTCTTCAGACTTTGTATGATACAAGCTTATTGCAGGCACTCTATGCTTCTCCTTTCATTGCCTTGTCCTTTCTGCTATCAAGTATATAAGACCCCAGATTATCACTGAGCCAATAGGAGGAGGATCTACTTCTTAATTGAGAATCATGTATACATCTTCTTTACATTCAGCATTAGTCCCATTAGCAGCTGACACTTCAAATGCAGTGAGTAGATCTCGGACAGATGATATCAGTTCTGCAGTCAATGCGAAGTAGCGAATTCCTCTCAGTGGGACAATGCATGCTCTTAACAAAACTTGCTGGGTTGTCACACATTACAGCAATTGTTCTTACTATCTCAGGGATAATAATTAAATAGAATGTGCATCATTGCCTTCCAGTTCACACTATCAAAAGCTTTTGACAAGTCTACAAAGACTATGCATGCCCTTCTCATGGACTCTCATTTCTTCAATGATTCTTCACAGAGCGAGAAAGGGGGCTGGGTTAGCGCAGTGGGTCTTCCCTCGCTTTGCACCACTGTGGTCTCAGGTTCGAGACCACAGGTCGGGCCTGCGATTTCATGTGCGTTTGGTTTCCAGTCCGTACTCGGCCTCGCAGGTTTTCTCCAGGTGCTCCGCTTTCCTCCTGCTTTTAATTTTTTTTTTTTTTTTTTTTATCCGTCTATGCGGCAAAAATACACGGAATCCTGGCCGGCGAGTGTACGTCTAGTGGGTAGGTAATCCATGTCTACTCGGTGGTAGCTGTGTGGTAACTACCATGAAGAAATTGGCCGTGTATACATCTTCTTTACATTCAGCATTAGTCCCATTAGCAGCTGACACTTCAAATGCAGTGAGTAGATCTCGGACAGATGATATCAGTTCTGCAGTCAATGCGAAGTAGCAAATTCCTCTCAGTGGGACAATGCATGCTCTGAACAAAACTTGCTGGGTTGTCACACATTACAGCAATTGTTCTTACTATCTCAGGGATAATAATTAAATAGAATGTGCATCATTGCCTTCCAGTTCACACTATCAAAAGCTTTTGACAAGTCTACAAAGACTATGCATGCCCTTCTCATGGTCTCTCATTTCTTCAATGATTCTTCACAGAGCGAGAAAGGGGGCTGGGTTAGCGCAGTGGGTCTTCCCTCGCTTTGCACCACTGTGGTCTCAGGTTCGAGACCACAGGTCGGGCCTGCGATTTCATGTGCGTTTGGTTCCAGTCCGTACTCGGCCTCGCAGGTTTTCTCCAGGTGCTCCGCTTTCCTCCTGCTTTTAATTTTTTTTTTTTTTTTTTTTATCCGTCTATGCGGCAAAAATACACGGAATCCTGGCCGGCGAGTGTACGTCTAGTGGGTAGGTAATCCATGTCTACTCGGTGGTAGCTGTGTGGTAACTACCATGAAGAAATTGGCCGTGTATACATCTTCTTTACATTCAGCATTAGTCCCATTAGCAGCTGACACTTCAAATGCAGTGAGTAGATCTCGGACAGATGATATCAGTTCTGCAGTCAATGCGAAGTAGCGAATTCCTCTCAGTGGGACAATGCATGCTCTGAACAAAACTTGCTGGGTTGTCACACATTACAGCAATTGTTCTTACTATCTCAGGGATAATAATTAAATAGAATGTGCATCATTGCCTTCCAGTTCACACTATCAAAAGCTTTTGACAAGTCTACAAAGACTATGCATGCCCTTCTCATGGACTCTCATTTCTTCAATGATTCTTCACAGAGCGAGAAAGGGGGCTGGGTTAGCGCAGTGGGTCTTCCCTCGCTTTGCACCACTGTGGTCTCAGGTTCGAGACCACAGGTCTGGCCTGCGATTTCATGTGCGTTTGGTTCCAGTCCGTACTCGGCCTCGCAGGTTTTCTCCAGGTGCTCCGCTTTCCTCCTGCTTTTAAAACCGGACATTCTTCCCTAACGTGTATATGATAATAAAGTGAATTGAAATAAAGTATCTTTGTGACACGATTGAGTTGATGTGTCGTTAAATACTAATACCTCCTCCACCTCATAGAGCAAGAAATTGTGGTAGGGTTGATCTATCTTTATGGAATCCCTCTTGGTTCCTTCAAAGAATGGACTCGATGTGTGGTGTTACACAGTTGAGAAGAAGTAGAACTTTGCAGCAATAGCAGATAGGCAGATGCCTCTAGTTTCCATGCTGCTGGAGATCGACTTTGCTAATGGTTCTCAAGTAGGGTGGGTAGGTTGGTTGGTTGGTTGGGTGTTTTTTTTACAAGTGACTCTTAAAAAATCACCAAAGTCTGAAATATGTTTTTGACTCACTTTTTAAATTAAAAATCCAATCTCAAAATGCCAAATCACCCGTCAGTGGCACCCGTAGAACAAGGTTTTTTTATTGTCAAATGCACATGCAAAGGCTTTCCATGGCCTTTTGAACTTGCTCTTTCTGTGTACTTTTCTGTGGATGATGTGGAATGGTCCAGTTTTTTTTCTTTTAATTGGATGACAGTTATATGTTATACAAGGAATTTCATTGATAAAACAATTCGACAGAGCAGTTTTGTATGAGATAAATCAAATTAATTTAAACATCATGATGCTTCGGAAGGAATCCGTTTTATTAGCTAGTGCAGAGTTGATGCTTGGTTTCACTTTTCTTTCAGGGAGACGATCTTCTCTGCCAGGTATCTGTTCACTGTTTTCAAGCACTTATTGTGTACACCAACGAAAGAAACAAAGATTTAGGTAGGTGTTGAGTAGCTAATATAATAGTTAATAGCTAATATAATGTAGTTATTCCATGCATAACCCCTTAGTAACTAACTAAATCTTCCCTTCAAAACTAATTAGAACAGGCCAATCATGTAAAACCACCTGCAATACAACCAGTCCTGTGTTTTTCCATTGAAGTACCTTGGGTTCACACATCTTTGCAATTATTGTGATGTCATTGTGAGCTGTTTCACCATGGGAACTTTGAATTTCTAGCCATATGAGAGGGATCTCTTTGACAGTGTGCTAGTATAGACCGCTATAGAAATCCTAACAAGGATGGTGTCGTGATATGTTAATTCCTCAGAATTAAAGACGCTATCAGTGATTCATCCGAAAGAGTCAAAATATTTGAAATTTATAAGTATAAGTCCGTAGAACCCTCATAAGTTACTTTCTTCAACTGAAGAATTGACAGAAAAGGAAGCAAACTGCAGTGTTCAAAGATATGACTCCATTCAGTTACGTGTTGTAGTAAGTGTCCGAACGGACAGTAATGACTAATATATCCGATTTTGTCCTTATTAGGTTGCTTCTGGCCCTATCATTTATAGCATATTTTGGGGTACCTGTACTTGTTACAGACATGCAAAAATCTGATTTTTGATGATATTTTCAATTTCCTGATTTTGCAAATCACTGATAGTGCCTTTAAAGGTCCATGGCCCGATCGCTAATAGCCTCATCCCCAGAAGCCCCAGATTTTACCGGAAGTGGTCAACATTTTGGTATCAGAAGAAAGCTACTATTTTTCTCATTTACCCTGTGAAATCTTAGAGCCAAAGGATGTTTGGTTTGGAAGTTATGAGCGAAAATGTGCCCCTTTTGGTCGACAATATTATTTTACACAGTACTCTAGGGGCTTACAAAATCACATTTTAGCTCTCCATCAAAACGGATTGAAATACATCGGCTCGACACTTTACAGATGTGGGTTTTGGAGTGAAGGCCAATCATCAAGATGAAACACCATATTCTTAAATCGGGCGCGGGCCATCCCCTTTAATATATTATTCCTTTTGAATTTGGGATCCTACACTATTTTAATCTTAATAGCTAGATTTGGGATATAGGAAACTGCCGTCCCCGCTTAAATTGCATACAGCATAAAGGTATAGTGTCATCTCTTGGCGAACTCTTGACATAGTAACAGAAAATGAAATAAAATTTGTAAATACAGCAAAATGTCCCGTCTCTCAAAAATTGGCATGGCCTTTGAATTGAAATGAATCTCACATCTATTGAGGATTTGTGGTATTTAATTCCGTGAGAAATTGTGCACATCCATGATAGGATATATTATTAAAGAGAATCTTTTAATTTGAAATCTTCTCAATCATAACTGGAATCAACACTGATGGGACGATTAACTAAATATATTGGAAATTTCATTAAATTATTGAAACCAATACGGACAACCTAATAAGCTTTGTGTGATCTGAGTCTCTCTATCTCTAACCAAGTGGTCCTACTTTTCGGCAGAAAACATTGTTTTTCTGACCGCTCGGGAAAAGTCGATGGAAGAAGAGGGAAAGGAGTGGTTACAAATTAAAGGTGGCAACAAGATATTTTTTTTTTTTAAAAAAAAAACGCGTGTTTTTTTGTTTTTTAAATTATTTAAATTAGACACTCAATCGATTTCCTTACCTTGTGGTTGGCTACAGAATGTCTTAAAAGAGAAAACAGGTGATTCTGATTTGCTATATTTAATGTAAAACTGGACGTGCATTTTTGGTATTGCTCCTATACAAAATTAGATAGAAATTTCAACAATGTTTGTACTACAGAAACGTTTCTCAGCTTTCAGCATGTTCAGATCAGATGGGATAGTTTTGATGGAAAAGCTTTACATCAGGCAAAATCAGTCCTTTTTGATTTGTTTAGTGGCACCTGAATTTTGTGGCAATTTCTGGAACAATGATGCTGACATTACTGCCAGCATTTTCCTCACCAAACTGGAAAAGAATGTTGTCATCACTCACAACCATTGTATTGTTTGGTGTGGCTCATCCCGCCCGGCTAATCATCTTTCGCTTGCCAGATAAATATCTTACTACAGCCTAAAGTACAATGCCTGAATCCTGGTCTGAATGCTTTTGATTGTTCGCAAAACATGCTACTGTCCGTTTAATTAACTTAGATGTCCGTTTTTAATTAATATGAGAGAAGGTAGAGGTGCCGGGAAAAAAATTGTGAAGAAAAGTTTGTATCACTAAATTACCCCCAACGATGTTAATTAAAACATTGGATGCATTTTCCTACACACCATTGAAATTTGACCCTTTTCTCCCCCTTAAAGTTGCAATGATCTGTCCATCGTCGGTACCCATTAACAAATGAAGTGGTCTTTGGTATTATACATATGAGGTAGGAAGTGACTATCGATGTAGCGATACCCACTGTGATCAATATTGGCGGACCAGAAGACCCTGGTTGGACAGTGACCTGCTGATATTGTATCATCTTCTTTTAATAGGACATTTGTTGTACATCTGGATATGGAGGGGCCATGATACCTAATACCTTTCCACCAAGATGCCATGTTAGTTTTGAAAATATCTTCAGATTTGTTATTTTATTCATTATTGATTTTGTGCAGACCATGCTAATCTGTTTTTGAAACTCGTGGTTTTAAATCTCATTTACATTTCAATGACCCAGTCATTTCCCAGGTACTCACACATATTCAAGCATTCGGCATTCCGTGGACAGCTGGATAAATGGGTTCTTTCGGCAAAACAGGCATAATAATGGTTAGGAATGATGAATTTTGGTGGTTCTTTTTTTCTAATGAGCGGAAGAACATGTTTGTTTCGAATATGTAAAACTTTTTTATCAAGCTCAATTAGTTTTCTGATAAAAAATAATCAATCACGGTCCTATTCTTTTTGACTCACACTGTATTTGTATTTCTTTGAACGTTTGAAGCAACATATTTTTGTATAGACAATGTGCCATGTGACATCACCGTCGGGCAAGAAACAAAGCTGTCCGGCGGTATGAGTGAGCATCTGTAGGGCTTGTTCTTTTAAAATTCGCGCTCAATCAGTATAAATAGCCCATTGCTGTAGCTGTATGTGATGTCCTTCGCAACTTGATCACGTCAGTAGACCAGGTGCTAAGTTGCGTGACTAAACATTGATGTCACATCATCTATAAACACACCATGAATAACACAAAAGTTGATCAGGGCAATGATTGACCACATTCAAAATCCCGGGAATAAAACAGACGCTATTTATACATTACAAGCATTGTTGATGATATCGATCAATGTTTTCTACTGTCAAAGAGCGATGCAACGTTTTACACACCTATCTTATAAATGGAACATTCCTGAAAAAGTTTATGCTCATTATGAATATTCGACTGGTTCCAATTCCTTGCAGATCGATGGCCAAAAATCAAAGAAATTGAATACAATTATAGAATTGGGTGTGAAGAAATACTTTTCAGCACACACCTTCAAAATCTTGTTGGGTAATTAGATGAATACCAACTTTTCTTTCACGAATTTCTCCCGACACTAATACCTTCTCTAATATTAATTAAAAACCGAGGGTCTAAGCTATAATTGAATGGACAGTAGATACACTGTAAATTCTGTCAGGAATGTGAACACCTTGCTTTTCTGTTCCAGAAATTGCCACAAACAGCCAACCCCCCCTCCCCTCGGAACTCTTCCTGTTTTTACAGAATGTAAACATCCAAATTGTTTTCAAACTCGTGGAAGTGATTTCAGTAAGTGTCCTTTTCATTATGTCAATTTTTTTCATGCCATTATGTCCCTTAAAAAGCCTATGGAGAATCCAGGCCTTTCTGTACATAGCATACTTTTAACCAATTACTGAACAAAAATCTATGTATGAGCCTGAGGTATATAAAACAAATATTGACTGCCCTTTAATCTTGACATCAGGGCTGTATGCAGAATTTATTTTGGGGGGATGCGGGACTTTGAAAAAGTGGACTTTTTTTTGAAAAGTGGACTTTTTTGGTAAAAATTGACCTAACCCCCCTAAAATGGTCCTTTTTTGGACTTTTTGACAATTTCACCACCAAAAAATGGACTTTCTTGTCAATATTTCTCTAAATTTTGGACCTTTTTATCAAAAAATTCATCAAAAAGTGGACCTTTTTCCCTTTTGTGGAATTTGGGGGAGGTGCAGCCGCACCACCCACCCTTGCACCCCCACCCCCGCCGCGTACGGGCCTGCTTGACACGGTTCAATTTATTGTCTCTAAATGATCTTGGTCTCAAGATCACCTCGGGGGCAATATATTTGACCATATCCCTCTTGGAAGTCAATATTTGTATAATATTTCATCAAAAAAATTTAACTTTTGGACATGTCCAGCATGATGGTGCATCCTTACCATGTTTGCATTTTATCTCTCTACAATATGTTTAATGTAGGCAATCACCTGTTAAACCAGCCTTGGAATCAACTGCTCGTCAGCCAGTGCTTGGATGTAAAGGCCAGTGAAGCAATGCTCGCCAGCATACTGAAACTTCTAAATGTGGTATGTGGAGTCTTTTAAGGCTTGGTACATTTTGTGACCCCACTTTGTCTGCTCCCAGTTGAATTCAGCAGCCTTGATGGAATGAAGTGCAGGGGATACTGTACTTTATTCCGTCAACGCTGCTGAATTCAACTGGGAGTAGAAAAAGTGGGGTCACAAAATGTACCAACCCGTCTTTTAACATGGTGAGGAGTGTAGCACTAAATAAGTACGGGCAGAAAACAGGATTCAAATCTAGAAAATTTATGTAAATTTTGATGCACCAATTACATTAGTATTTCACTTCCCACAAGAATGGGCATTAAATCCCAACACAAAAATCATGCAAACCTTGACAAATTCAAGTGTAACTGCTATTATCTAATCTAGTAAACTTGTCTTTGCCCCTGACAATTGAGTTTAGCAAGACTATAAATAGGAGCTAGGTATGTGGCTGTATGTATAGGTGTGTATATATGAGTCTGTGTTTGGGGTCAACATAGGACATAATTTGTGATGCGATCTGGGAAAACCCGCCACATGGTGGAAAATTTATATTTTGAGTTTTTACTATCACTGCAGAGTTTGAAATATTAAGTTTCCATAACTGTTTACTTCTTTCTTCTTTGATACACACATCAAAAGTTACGCCTTATACAATCTGACAAAAAATAAAGTACGCGTACAATATAACAGATTTTAAGCTATTTTCTTTATTTTTTCAAAACTGTCCTGTGCGATATGTGGCGGGTTTTCCCAGATCACATCACATTTGTTACTTATCCACACATTTGAGTGAATTTAAGTGAAACTCGAACACGATGAGCCTTGGGTAGATTCGCACATGTGATCTCAACATGTGGAGTTAAAGGTCATCTGGGGCTCATTTTAACCAAATGTTGATCCTTTACATAATTGAATCATTGTCATCTGTCATAGCATTCTTTGATAAACTTTGACATCACCTACCTCTGACCAGGTTGTCACCTATGCATAAGTGTCTCCTAGTCTCTATTGACTCCTACAAAAATTTTCAGCCAAATCTACTGTGTTGTTTGTCTGAAAAATTCCAAAATATTATTTATCTCTTTACATTCATATTTCATGGTAAGAATTTTGTATTGTGCCACCACCCTATGAATTTGGCAGCCTCAACAGAATAAACTGCATGTTGAAGGATGTGGTGGCAGAATACTGAATTCAGCCCTTTCAGATAGGCTGTTCCGATCTAATATTTCTGATATTTTCCTTTTTTAACCCAAGCCCTCATGGCCACCTTATTCACGAAGGTGGCTTTCTCCATTGCACTAAAGGTTACTACACTTAGGCCCTGGGTCTTCCGTGCTGTGGAACCATAATGCTATCCACAGGTCCTCGGCCTTAAGCCATCAGGATAAGTGAGAGCCATCACAGGTCCGTACTGGTCCATGGTGGCTTCCGTCCAGAGAGCCGCCGTGGATCCATGGGAGTCATGGTAGATCCCAGGGGTAATTGGACCTACAATTAGGAAGGTTGGTCAGACCTGTAGTAGCCATGGGAGCCAAGAAGACCCCAGATCTCACCGGAGCCAAAGCAGGGAGAGCCGTGCCCCGTTATGAGGCAGCTGTGAGGCCCCTCGGTGCAGGAGCATGCACAGAAGCCGTAACAGAGAGAGCTGTGACTGGTCCACAGGCTGCAGCAGCCATAATGGCCATTACTCTAGTACCTGTGACTCTTCCAGTAGCTGCAACCCGGGCATCACAGAAACCACAGCAGGTCCAGTCGGCAGAGGAGTGGGCCAGCCCCAGGCACCACCACACCCCACCATGCCACAAGGCTCCAGGGCACCGAACACCTCCCCGGACATCAAACACCTCCCCGGACACCACGGTACACCGAAGGGAACAAGGGAACACTGAAGTGGTAGTAAATATGGGACTCGCCACACACCGAGAAGCCAGGACTTGCATGGCCATAGGAAGAGGGATAGATCAAGAACTCCCTTTGGCAAAGTCTATTATGACTCTGGCCAACCCCATGCAGAGCAGAACGCCGAGAAGAGCCTCGCCACCAAGACCACCATGATCAGGATAGATCGTACGACTAGGACTCCCCACATGTGAAGAGGCATGAGGAGAAATGCCACCACAAGGGTTCTCCCTGACGACGCTGGTCTAGGAGCCAAAGACAGGCAAGAGAGTACACAATGACAAAGGAGCTCATCAAGTGTTGCTGAAACGAAAAGCCAGCCATAGCCCTCCACTCTACCAAGTACACGCCAACCAGTACACCCAGACCCACCATAGCATCCCCCAGCTTGTCTGAGGCCACCTAAGGTGCATCCCCTGTTCCGGACCGCATGATAGCAATGGATGACCTGCACAGAGGTCAGAGTCCATTCTCCGAGCAAACACTGCTAGGAGACAGATCTTTGCAAAACCGGGAACATCTAGCCAGCCCATCTGGACCCCATTGCCAGATTGATCAATGGAAGGCATGATAATAGACTCAGCATGTTCCCCTAAATCATTAACATCTTCATTATCATAACAAAGATGCCAAGGACCTTTAATAAGAAGAGTTTTCATCTTGTCAAACTTTGGTCTAGTCAGACAATACACCCTTTTATTAATGGGCCTTGACCAACTCTTATACATATTGAAAAGAATTGAAACAGCTGAGTGATCACAACCATACAGGTTTTGTAGATTCACAAGAGAGAGAATACAATCATGAAGGATCATAAGTCAAGAAAATAATGAATACCATCAAGTGTCTTATAAGTAGGCTCTTTTAACACGTGTGTGAACTCACTTGATTGCATTGGATTGTCTACACAGATATCATCACATATCAAAAGGCGGCCGGCCACTTTGAGGTGAGGATTCTCATAGGCCAGTGTGTAAATTGCCACAAAATTTGCCACATTATTACCAGAAGTGATTGCAGGAGACTGGAATGGTAACTGCTGGTTTTGGAATGCCTATTATTTTACTTACAAGCCAGAAACAATCCAAAGAAATGGCCTAAAAGACTGCAAAGCCTGTAATCAAGGTTTTCACCTCCAGTGAAGCTAAGATTCTGAATTAGTATGCACAGTGTTGTGCATCACAAAGTGACAAGCAAAACAAGTTTGGATCATAAAGGCTAATACAAGCACCAGGCAAGTGATCCAGATGAGTAGACAGCTCTATACCTTTTACAACAAACTATCACAAAACATCCCAGGTAACATTATATCATAAAAAATAATATTTAATTCCAGATCAGTGTAGCTATATATTTTTCATCATGAATTTAAGTGATAAGATATTTTGGCGGGTTGGTTACAAAACAATTCTTGTGTAAGTGTATCATGTTTATAGTTTGCACCTGCATGCATACGTGTGGCTTAGCATGTAGAGTTTGTAATAATAACACATTGTATTTAAATAGTTCATATACGAAAGATTATTGTGTTTTATATAGGGTGATCACCAAGAAAATGAAACCCATGACAATATCTTGACATTGTCTTGGGTTGGATTTTTTTGTGTCACCCTGTAAATAAAAAATACAAAGAAGCAAGCTTTAATTGGACAGGCATTCATTACAAAACAAGTCCAAAAGAGACAAGACATAGACGCACTTGGTGTTAACACACCAATGTGAACTCGCGCACAGGCTTAATGTACAATAAACCCGAATGGAACTGTCTACCTGAAACCCTCGTCAATATCACTATATACAACTGAAGCATTTAAAGAAGAAACAACCAAGTATCTAAGAAACCAACCCTCCAGTATCTAACTAACGTCTAGCGCACTCACTCTACTGTTGAGGAGCTGCAGAGTACATCTGTCAAAGTCAAAGTGATGTTTGGTTCATTTTGATGAATTGCTATATTGAAAGAGTCTTGGCCGCCATCGTCTGAGCCCATAGACAATGTTGAGGTATAGCGCCACCAACCTGGCCACCAAGCCTTGTTCAAATCAACATGTATTAAGTCATTAATATGTTGTGGTTATCAAAAAAGGAGTAACATTGAAATCCTATTCATAATTATTGGTCAAATCAGCGATTGTTATTGTTTATATTTCGAGCAGTATGCCACAAATGTATATAAACATTGGAAAATCGCAGGTGTCTCTCTGGAAGTAATCTCTTATGTTATCAAAAATATATGTACATATGACAAGTAAAGGAGAAAAAAAGGAAAAATCAAAGTTTGGTGTGTGCGTGTTGTAACAAGAACTGGAGAAGGCAATAGTCCATGCAGCCACCTCCCATCAGTACTACTAGTGTTTGTCCATCAGTGATGAAGATGACCATGACAAGACAAATTCAAAGGATAAAAATCATCAAAAAGAATTGCAATGTCATGACTTGCACTAGGGTTGGTTTAGAGAGAGGGGAGTTGAGCAGCATCAACCTAGCTCCCTCATCCAGGCTCATATATATCCAATGGCAAGACAAAGTCAAGATGACTGGAGATGATACTGGATGCAGTGGCCAGCCTAAAGAGATTTTCTGCTGTGTTGTTCCCACCAAGGGTTCCACTACCCTACTCAGATGAAATAGAGCCTAAAAGGATATAAAGTAAAGGTTCAGCATTTGGTCAAGTTGCCACCCATACTGTACTCGAGTGACCAACCACCAAACGTTGTATATCCATGCAGGGTCGATGTTGTTGGTCAGTGTCACTGATCATCTCAGGTGCCTCTAACCCTACCTAGTCAACTTATAGCTGATAACAAACCACTAAAACCTAGACAACTGGTAGAATGCTGAAAAAGGAAAAGAACTATGAAAAAAGGAAAATGAGCTATGGGAGGTAGAGGTCACTCAAATGCTGTCTCTGGAACAACCCAATCCAGCCCACCACCTAGGAAAATGAGCTATGGGAGGTAGAGGTCATATGAGGATAGGCTTGAAGTTGAACAGTCAACTGTGGGGATCTGTATTTGTGTACCCCAGCAGTGGCATTAGTTGAGTCTTGAGCTTCCCAGCTTTTTAGCACTTCTACCCTACCTAGACTATGTTCGGTCTTGAGGTGCCAGTGACATCACTGGGTGTTTAATGTTATCCAGCAAACACTCATCCTCCCCTCGGAATCACAGGATTATGTGTACACGAATAAATGCAGCACATTTGAAGTGCTAGAATACAAAGATGTGTCATGACATCACTGTTAACTCGAAAGAGAAGTATAGCATTCTTGCTAACCTAAGTATCTTATTGTTGGGGGAAAAAATTAGAATAGGGTGGTATTCTCAAAGGGAGGCTAACTTTAGACCCAGGTTTGAACCAGGATTAGTCCTACATAGTGGAACCTTTTTTCTTTGAACATAACTCTGAAGGTGTGCCGCAGCGGGTGGGAAAATTCCTCATGGATGGGCCAGAACCAAGGGCATCCCTAGACCATTTTTAATGGGGGGGTGTTGAGCCTGTG
This sequence comes from Ophioderma brevispina, assembly GCA_023653785.1. Classification (NCBI taxonomy): domain Eukaryota; kingdom Metazoa; phylum Echinodermata; class Ophiuroidea; order Amphilepidida; family Ophiodermatidae; genus Ophioderma; species Ophioderma brevispina. Next base: position 126,712 of record JAMKCH010037021.1, read on the forward strand.
TTGCCAACAAAACTAGGGACCGGATTCGGGAATTATCAAATATTTTTTCACTCGGTTCGAAATTCTGAAGGGGGGAGTGTGGGAGGGCTGGTCGACCTACCACAGCCGGTGACTGACGCATGTTCTTCCAGTCATTGTGCTCTGCAACAAACACTCAGCAGGGGATGGGGGCGCCGAAAAACTGCCCATCACAATTGTCCAATTGCCGACATTACTACTCGTCCATGGGGAATTTTCTCACCAGTTATTTAAAACTTGCTTAGTATATATTCGTTCTTCCAATGGAATATTGCTCCTTGAGTTTGCATGTACATATTGTTTCACTGACATTCTGGAGGTAAATTGAGTTGACATTTTATTCATTTTCTAAATAATGAGCAGGGATCGCGGGTTGGTGTTGTGGCTCATCCACACACCTTTCACCAATGCTGCCCAGGTTCAATCCCCTGCGGAACCTGTGTCGTATGTGAATTTGGATGCCAATCCATACCCGTCCTCGCAGGTTTTCTCCGAGAACTTCGGTTTCCTCCTGCTTCTAAAATCGGACTTCTTCCCATAAAGCCTTCATTGTCGTTCTGGATTTACTTGGTGTGTTGTAGCAGCCAAAGGCGCTCCACAGCTGTGCCGTGAGGACTTCGGTGGATTTGTTCTTGCGTCATAAGAATTAAATTTAAGGCTGACGCAGAGATTTCAAAATATAATTTTTTTGGTGTAGTAATTAAAAATAATCATCTAGAACTAAAGATAGTTACCTAAAATGCTTAATTCCAAAGTTAGAGATGAATCGGATTTTTTGTTTTCATGCAGTAAACATTTATGCACAGTATAACAGTGCCATAGGATACCGTGTATAACAAAATATCCGGATCTGGAATTTTATAACAAAGTTGTGATTTTCTATAGACTTCGATATGAGCTTAGTTATTTCACACAGTGATTAGTATATGGTCAAGCATTATGTATATGTAAAAAACACAATTTGTTTGAAAAATGAGTTTGCCCTCATCGGAAAATCTCTGAGTCGGCCTTTAAAGCACTCTTTTCATAGGGTAGCCACAATTTGTGCACCCACTTTATCTGCTCCCAGTTGAATTCAGCAGCCTTGACGGAATAAAGTGCACATGATACTTTACTTTATTCTGTCAAGGCTGCTGAATTCAACTGGGAGCAGATTAAAAGTGGGTGCGCAAATTGTGGCTACCCCTTTTGATATGTGTATAGCATCTCCCTGTATAATATAAAGTGAGACATTCTTTGTTTGTACAGTTCCTGCAATATACCAACTCAAGTGCAGTCATTAATCAAGCCCTAGTGGATGCTGTTTTGGAAAGTATTGTTAAACACAAGCACAGAGACACACTACAAGGAGATACCATCAACCAATATGTACAATTTATAAACCAGGTATGGTATTTGCCATTCTTTAATGTATCCCCCCAGTCAGTTATCATTAAGGTTTGTTCATCCTACTCTACCGAAATACTGCTTTGTGGTACCACAAAAAGTGATGGAGGAAGAGGGTCAAGTTCAGATGATTTTATTGTTGATTCCACAAGAACACTGTGAATGTCTCTCAAAAATACTTTACTAAATTTAGACAATGAGCTTCTACACGCATCACTTATTTCAACAGACATTTCAGGAAGAGTTTAGTCTTTGTCAAAGATGCCTCAACCATGATCGCCGGAGGCGCGTGTCGAAGGCGAAGTCTTTGGTCGAGCGGAGCGAGACATCTTTGCGCAAATAGGGATAGTTCTGTGCAAGAATAATGTGTCAATCAAAGTATTATGGGGTCATCATTTGATTGGATTGTACCTACTAATGGATTGCTCGTTCCAAGATTATCTTTCAACTGAACCCTTTCTTTAACTACAAGACAAATCCCTGACAGTAACGTAAACAATGCCGCCAGACGGTAGTATCACATTTGTTTAACCGCAATGTATTCATTCGGCGCCTTACTATATATTGCCCAATCAGTTCACAGGAAAAGTTACAGAAAAAGTAAAGAAAAAACAAAACACACAAAATAAATGCAGAAAGGCGATGCACAAGAGACTCACCGTGAGAGGGCGCTATACCATATCGTATACAGGGACTAACAGAGACTGTAGGAAATAAAAAATAAAGCGCAACACTATGATGAACAGCTAGGAAGAGTTCTCCTTAGTTTTGCTATCAAAAACCTCAATAAATCTGTTTGACAGTTATTTAACACATGTGAGATGGCAAAGGGTAGCTTTCTTTATAGTTGATAAGCCAAAAAAAGAAAAAAAAAGGAAAGTAATTTTGTCAACTTTGAGACCAATTTTTATCCATTTACACTCACATCTTCTCTTTAGTCTGTTAGATTCACAAAATAAACCAGAGAAGCATATGTGTCAAGAAGGTCTTTCAAAACATGGTTGTAATTCATTCATACACAACAGCTAATTAGAAATGTCTTCATGAAGTTGTGTGATATTATGCACTTTTCCAAAAGTCATATTCCTCTTTTAATTTTGGGAGGTGGGAGTTTTAGGTTCAAATAACTAGAAAGAGCAGTGATCTGATAGAAGATCTACATTGGTAGACACATCTGCAACTAATTTTGAGTGTCTGTGAATCCATACATACTGTTTCAATCCACAAGATTTCAGAATACTAAGGAACTGGAGAGCCTGACAATTATTGCAAATTTCAACATGGAAATTGAAGTCCCCTGTCAGAATACTGATTGGCAAAGATCAATGGATCAAGGAGACTGGAAAATTCAGCAAAGTCGTCTGAAACTGCACTTTTTCTTGGATGGTTGTGGTCACCAAGCTTATTGATCTAGAACCAGAGCTAATGATGATATCAATATGTTTGAAGGAATGGAAACTTTATGGCTGGCATTCTGAAAGGGGGTTTAACTTTAGACCTGGGTTTAAACCAAGGTTAGTCCTACAAGAGTGGACCTTTTTCCTTTAAAATACTGTGAAAATTAAATGTAACAGGCGAGAAAATTCCTCATGGATTGTCTGGAACGGTCCATCCATGAGGAATTTTCTCACCTGTTACAGTACATTTTTAAAGTATTTTGGAAGGCAAAAAGGTCCACTCTTGTAGGACTAACCCTGGTTTAAACCCGGGACTAAAGTTATTCTCCCTTTCAGAATACCAGCCATTGTTTCTGACAGTCTAGGAAACCTGTACGAAACAGGACACAGACACCACCTCCAGTTCTATCCTTTCAAGGGATGTGAGAAAGATCAAAATGCGGAAGAGTAATCTGAATGTCAGCTATTGATCACTTATTCTTAAATACTCTCCATATTTACGCATGTACAGTGTCAAATCAGTGAAGCCATTAACAAAATACGCAAAGCTAAAGAGAGTGGATTGAAAATGTCCAGTTGCACTCCGCACACTGCATAAGGTGATTTTGAACGTGTGTGCATCGCACAGGACTGATTTATTTTCTCAGTGGGTAATTTGTTTTTAATTTCCATGGTGAATTATATTTTTAGAACTACTGTTTATCGCTAATCAAGGCAAATTCTTTTGTTTTTGTCGTGTATGAATTGGGTTAATAACTGCGCCTTTTGCTTGAAGAATGGGACAAATCAATGCACTTGCACTGGATTTTGATGCTTGTCCAGTGCACTCGCTTCTGCAGAGATTGTGCATTAGACGCATCAAAACCTCAGCACGCATGCATTGATTTGTCCCGTTTTTCTCGCAAGAAGTAAATGTGCAGTTATTAACCCATTATCCTGATCACTGGCAGTAAACCAAGATTCTGAATTGCAGCTGCATAAAAATGATGAATTTGTACAAACTGGCAACTTCAGGATTCTTGAGTGACTTAAATAATTGCGAATTCCAAACTGCAAAATGCGTACGAGGTGTGAGAACATTAATCTTTAGGGTTTTAGGTTGAAATTTTGAGCTGAAATTTGCATAAATTTGCATAATCATGAAGAGGTTAATAATATGGATACAAGAATACAAGATCATCGGCAAGTACAGTGTAAGTCAAAAAGAATAGGACTGTGATTGATTATTTTTTATCAAAAAACTATTTGAGCTTGATAAAAAATGTTTTACATATTTGAAACAAGCATGTTCTTCCGCTCATTAGAAAAAAAAGAACCACCGAAATTCATCATTCCTAACCATTGTAATGCATGTTCTGCCGAAAGAACCCATTTATCCAGCTGTCCACAGAATGCTGAATGCTTTGAATATGTGCGAGTACCTGGAAAATGACTGGGTCATTGAAATATAAATGATATTTAAACCCGCCAGTTTCAAAAACAGATTAGCATGGTCTGCACAAAATCAATAATGGTATTTTCAAAACTAACTTTGGCATCTTGGTGGAAAGGTATTAGGTATCATGGCCCCTCCATATCCAGATGTACAACAAACTTTTATAGTTGAAACTTACTTGCAGACCCATTCTCCCGTTGAGTTTCAGAAAGGGTTTGCCTTGCATTTCCCGCAAGCAAACCGTACACCGGCTGGAATATGTGGATATTTTGCCTCTTTTATTTTCACCAGAGAAAACATGACTGAACACTTATATTTTATTGTTGTGTTGATCACATGAAGAATAAACCATTTGTAACTGGAATGTGGTGAGTTTTAATCCTATTCTTTATTTTGTGTTTCATTAAGCATTCTGTGGACAGCTAGCTAAATCGGTGTTTTTTGTAGAACAGGCATAACTATGGATAGGAATGATAAATTTTGACGATTCTTTTTTTTTTAATTGCTTGTTTTGAATATGTTTTTTCTTGATAAAAAATAATCAATCTCGGTCCTATTCTTTTTTACTCACCCTTTAGAATGAAACCATTCAATATATAGGAATATAGTCCACTGAGCACCACCTAAAGGTACAAGTATGCCTTGGGCATTTGGACGGCAGCTGACATATTCTAGTGGCAGTGGAATAAATATAAAGCATTTTGATACTTTGTGAAACGTTCTATATAAATGTTGACATTTATTTAATACAACAGTAATATATGATCAATGCACTGCGTAACATATTAAAGCAATATTAGCACATTTTTTGAAGAGCGCCCCCAATTTTCAAAATTTGATATTTTTGCACAGTTATGTTGGTAATTGTCTATAAAACTACACCTGCGAATGAGAATGCTCAAAAATGTGTATTTATCATAAAATGAGCGATTTTTGTAATTAGAATTGGGATCCTAGATTGTACTTAACGGCAGAGATAGAAATGCTAAGTTTATGTCTGTCCATGATGAAATAGTGCCACCTCAAGAAAATGACCTCTAACTTGACTTGCCTGAACCAATAAAACAACTATATGGATGAGCGTAGATACGTACATGGCGCTATTTCATATTGGAAGGCCGTTTCCAGCAGCCGTTGAATTATTATCGGGATCCCGATATTAATTATTCTAGTTACAAAATTCCTTCGTTTGCGACACATAGACATTGTATAGCTTAACCATTCACAGGTATAGTTTACTAGCCAGTTACCAATGCAACCGTGTAAAAATCTCAATTTTTTTGAAAAATTGGGGGCGCTCTTCAAAAAAATGTGCTGATATTGCTTTAAATAAAGGATGTAGGGAGAGGATTAAAACTAATTCATGCACCTGAATGGAGGGGTTAGGTTTGTAAAAATTGATGTGTGGTTTTAAATTTAGAGGAGGGCAAGGGCTGCTTTCATGTCGTCGCCCGCATCACATACTGTCGTATTTTACAAAACACGTTTTCCGAGAAAATCGCAGTTCAAAATCTACCGCGACATTTCATGTCTATACAGTAAAACGAAGCATAAAAGAAACATCTAGACTTTACTGTTTTGAAGAAAACATTTTAAAGTCCAATATAAACCATAAATCTAATTTAAAACTATAATTATATTATCTTAATTAGGCTACAAAGTTATAAGTCTGTATGTGAAATCACAAATAATGTATATTGCAAAATACGACGCATATTACACCGCTGTTTTTCAATGTACGTAAAATAGATCACTATGTGAAAAGCTTGTTTACGAAAGATCGACGGAAATATGTCAAAATAGATCTGTATGTGAAATCGTTTATTTTTGGATCGGCAAAATACAACGCTATATAAAACACGTGTAAATGAATGGCGATTTTAAAATACGACAGTATGTGAAATTCGGATATGATGATTTTGAGGAAAATGGAAAAATATATAAATATAAACTAATTAATTAGGCATCCTCACATTTTGAAACTGTGTGGATGGCAAGAACTCGATGAACTAAGTAATTAGGCGAAATTTCGGAAAAACCTCAAAAATGTGAAATGCAACAGTATGTGATGCGGGCGACGATGTGATCTTGAAAAGAATTACACACTGTACCTAGCTAAGGTTTTATTGTATTTGGGGCTAAAATGGTAACTGTATTTGTAAGCTATTGTTTGTGCCTGTGAGTGTGATGATTGTCACGTGTGGGAGTAAGTAAAGTTCCTGTATTGTTGGTATAAAGTGGAAGATCAAATAGAACAGAAATAGTAATGGCACTAAGATTGAACCTTGGGGAATACCAAGGTTTCTCCTGAAACTCTACCTGAAAAAAACATCATCCTATTTTGGTCATTGACTTTAATGAATAACCTTTCAAGTGCTAACTGCAGGAACATGACACTAAGATTGGCATCAACAAAACTAAAATGCCATAATTTACCCCTTCCTTATTTTCACAAGATCAAAGAACAACCCAACTTGAGGATCAGCTGCAGACTGAGGGAAAAAATAGCCAGTCAGATGAAGAACTACCTTGAATGTCCAAACAACTTTGAGGAAAAAACATCCAAGATAACGTATCCTTTGCATCAATAAATATGAAAATTTTAGATTCATTGTGTTCAAGGCTAAGCAATTCAACCTGTGTTCAAGTGCTTGTATAAACCTTATAACAAATTTTGGACAAGTCTTCATAAAAGTAAACTATAATATGGGTTAAGAATTATACAAGGTTGATTGGTAGACAAATGAGATGACTTCAAGCATATTGTGTGTCTAGTTTTTAAAAAAAGAAAAGTCACAGAATTATAGCCTCATTAACCTTTTGTGTCTGTCTGTCTGTCACACTATTATTAACCCTTCATGAGAACTACTACATAGTCGGTGTTACTCTTTGTAAACATTAACTGTACGATGAAAGACCTAATTGTCAAGTAGATGTAAAACAGTGGGTCATGTGTCAAAGGTTAAATATGGAATTTCAAAATAAGTAATTTTTTTCTTAAATTCTTTGCCACATAACAAATTGTTATGCTGAGGAATGCTATGTGCTCCTTGTGAAAATATAGGTCAAGTTTGAAAATTGGATTTGGGATTTACGGGCAAACGTAAAATAACAGTCTAAAATGAAAAAAACAGATCTTGGTAGTCTAACACGAAAGTTCTAAATGTATACTGTTAATTTTTGTGCAGTTGAGGTATTTTTTTGAAGATCTGGGTCAAGTCCAAACATGGGTCTTTCTTGTGGTAAAGGGTCAGATAGGGCATTTATCTTCCTTGAATTCAGTGGATCTTAAATGGTTCTTCAGGCCAGATGTTGTCACTGGAGAACCATTTCGAACTGGACCATTTTGTATGACCAAGGATTAGCTAATAGTTTGTTTTGATGGGGAATTCTGAAAATGGCAGCTATTGTTGATTACGAACATTTTGACTAACTAACGATTTGAACTTGAGCAAACTACAGTCATATGTGTGGCCCAGAGGTTTAGAAGCAATAAGGGAGGGTCATTATTTATGCCCAATGGATTTTTCTAGGGATATTCAACAAAAACTGAGCAGGGGAAGGATAGGACATGAAAATTCTTATCAAGGGAGAGGGGGTGAACATGAAAATTTTATTCAAAGGGGAAGAAAGAACATGAAACCTTTAATGGAGAAATTTCATAAAATCTGGATGATGCAAAATTTGAAAGGAGCGAAGGGGAAGGCGAAATGCTTGCAGAAAAAAGTGTGTGCCCTCATTTACCTGGCGTAAATAATGACAAGCTCCCTATTAATCAGTGAATAGATGGTCAGTGGAGACCTTTTATCCAGAGGCTTATACTTGATTCCCGTTGATATGGAATAGCTCTTCTTTTCTGTAGGTGGAGGTAAAAATTGAGGGGATTAGTATATAAAAACTCTAGTCCGTGTATTTGTGGGTATATGTGCGCTATAGGCCATATAGCCACCATGAGCAGTTGGCCATTCACAGTCCAAATCAATAGTCAAGCATAACCCCTAGAATGTTCAAGAAAGTGCAAAATAAATCCAGGCCTAGTTTAGTGAGCGCAGGTGAAAGCTGATTTTATGAATAGTGAGATAAAAAGTTCGTAGGCCCTCAGCTAGGAATGTTTTATTGTATTTGGGGCTAAAATGGTAACTGTATTTGTAAGCTATTGTTTGTGCCTGTGAGTGTGATGATTGTCACGTGTGGGAGTAAGTAAAGTTCCTGTATTGTTGGTATAAAGTGGAAGATCAAATAGAACAGAAATAGTAATGGCACTAAGATTGAACCTTGGGGAATACCAAGGTTTCTCCTGAAACTCTACCTGAAAAAAACATCATCCTATTTTGGTCATTGACTTTAATGAATAACCTTTCAAGTGCTAACTGCAGGAACATGACACTAAGATTGGCATCAACAAAACTAAAATGCCATAATTTACCCCTTCCTTATTTTCACAAGATCAAAGAACAACCCAACTTGAGGATCAGCTGCAGACTGAGGGAAAAAATAGCCAGTCAGATGAAGAACTACCTTGAATGTCCAAACAACTTTGAGGAAAAAACATCCAAGATAACGTATCCTTTGCATCAATAAATATGAAAATTTTAGATTCATTGTGTTCAAGGCTAAGCAATTCAACCTGTGTTCAAGTGCTTGTATAAACCTTATAACCATATTTTGGACAAGTCTTCATAAAAGTAAACTATAATATGGGTTTAAGAATTATACAAGGTTGATTTGTAGACCAAATGAGATGACTTCAAAGCATATTGTGTGTCTAGTTTTAACAAAAGAAAAGTCACAGAATTATAGCCTCATTAACTTTTGTGTCTGTCTGTCTGTCACACTCATTATAAACCACTTCATGAGAACTATACATATGTCGGTGTTCATCTTTGTAACATAAAATGTAAGTATGAAGACCTAATTCAAGTGTAAAAGTGGGTCATGTGTCAAAGGTCAAATATGGCCTTGGTAATTTTCTTAAATTCTTGCACCATAACAAAATTGTTATGCATGAGCATTGTATGTGCTCCTTGTGAAAATCTAGGTCAAGTTTGAAAATGGATTTGGTATCTTAGGTCAAAGGTCAAATAACAGTCTAAAACTGAAAAAAAACTATCTTGGTCTATAACACGAAAGTTCTAAATGTATAGGTGTTAATTTTTGTGCAGTTGATGTATTTTTTTGAAGATCTGGGTCAAGTCCAAACATGGGTCTTTTCTTGTAGGTCAAAGGTCAGATATGGGCAATTTATCTTTCCTTGAATCAGTGGCTCTTAAATGGTTCTTCAGACGATTGTGTCACCTGAAGAACCATTTTGAAATGACCATTTTGGTATTGACCAAGGACTTAGCATAATAGTTTGTTTGATGGGAATTGCTGACAAATGGCAGCTATTGTGCTTACGAACATTTTGCACTCGCACAACGATTTGAACTCTGAGCAACTACAGTCATCTGTGTGGCCCAGAGGTTTAGAAGCAATAAGGGAGGGTCATTATTTATGCCCAATGGATTTTTCTAGGGATATTCCACAAAAACTGAGCAGGGAAGAAGGACATGAAAATTCTTATCAAGGAGAGGGGTGAACATGAAAATTTTATTCAAAGCGGAGAGAAAGAACATGAACTTTTAAATGGAGAAATTTCATAAAATCTGGATGATGCAAATTTTTTGAAAGGAAGCGAAGGGGGAAGAGAAATTTCTTGCAGAAAAATTGTGTGCCCTTCATTTACCCTGGCGTAAATAATGACAGCTCCCTATTAATCAGTGAATAGATGGTCAGTGGAGACCTTTTATCCAGAGGCTTATACTTGATTCCAGTTGATAGTGGAATAGCCTCTACTTTTCTGTAGGTGGAGGTATAAATTGAGGGGATTAGTATATAAAAACTTTAGTCCGTGTATTTGTGGTATGATGTGCGCTATAGCCATGATAGCCAACCCTGAGCAGTTGGGCCATTCACAGTCCAAATCAATAGTCAAAGCATAAACCCTAGAATGTTCAAGAAAGTGCAAACTAAATCCAGGAATAGTTTCAGTGAAAGCAGGTGAAAGCTGATTTTATGAATAGTGAAGATAAAAGTTCTGCATTGTAACACACAGGTGACTGAAGCCTTCTAAAATTTATAATATGTTGTTGGTAGGCAATTTTTTAAAACCAATTCTGGGGTAGACACACTATGCATCACATAGTGTAAGTATTTGGTCAAACACAATTTTGAATTGTAAATTGCCTCAATTAATTTCAATTACAAAGCAATCATCCGCTTAGTGTTTGGTAATATCAGTGCACTGTATCAAAAGCGAAGAACCTACTATTTTATAGGCATATGGTACTTAAACATGTTTAAGACACTGCACACTCAGTATTGACTGGACGAACAACATAACTTTATTTGTAGTTGGCCAGTTGCTTTCACTCCAATCTCCTTTGTGTTGCGAGGAAGAAATCAAGATTTTCTGGATATTTCTGTCCTCTATTTTGAGTAATGGACAAAGTCCAAACTCCGTCCATAACTCTACCATCAATTGGAATCTACTCTAGTATAAATATTGTTGCACACATCACCAGGGTTCCCGCTTAGTAGGATTTTGGCATCAAATGACAGACAGAATTTTCACTGGACTAAATAAATTCAGAATGAGGAACAAAATGATGTCCACTTGGGCACCATAATTCTAAGCCTCTGAAAGGTAAAAAAATATACTTTCCAAATTCCAAACCTCAAAAGCAAAATATTTAAAACTACAAGGCACTTAAAAGGGCGCAGTTTGAAAAAAATAAACTCAGACCCCACACCTATAAAAAACTAATATGAAAATGAAAATGTGTGACAAATCTGGTAAAAACTAAATAAGTACATTAAAATCTTTAAAAGAATAATTTTGGGATAGGTGTTAACCACATTTCTCAGAAGCAACTATTCTGTAGATTGGAAACAACCATATTACTTAATACAGGTTTTGAAATTTTGCACCTTAATAAAGACACTATCAGTGATCGCCCGAAAAAGTCATAATATTTCAAATTTGCAGAAGTAGCTTAAAAGTGAAGAATAAATCTGCAGAACCACGGTAAATTAATTTTTCCAACTGAAAAATTGGCAGAAAAGGAAGAAAACGGCTGTGTTCAAAGATATGCATCCCCATTCATTTACGTGTTGCAGTAAGTGTCCGTATGGACAGCAATGTCTAAAATTTCTGATTTTGTACTTATTAGGTTTCTTTGGGTCTTATCAATCATAGGGTATGTTTGCGTACATATAAAAATCACATTTTTTATAATTTTGTGATTTATCAAATCACTGATAGTGGCTTTAAGAGGCTTAAGGTCTGGCAAGCATTTGGAACAGGTACCAAACCCTACCCTCATTTTTCAGAGGCATGTACTGATGAGTGCATGCCTCTGATTTTCGTTCTCAGAGTACATTGTGCTCTGAGAACAAAAATTGGCCCTATGAGAAATATACAAGAATTAAAACTGTACAAAATTATGATGATACAAATACAAAATTATGATGATACTAATAAACATGATAATGCTAAAACTATTACTACTACAATATCTCTCTCATCACATTAGCGGGCATGCACAGGTTTGGCATTCAGGAGCGTACTCGACCTTTTGCGATCATCTGCAAGACTGGTGGCTCCCGCAGCAGACACCTGTCTGCATGTCCAAATAATAAAATATTAGTGTAATGATAAAATTACTACTATTAAATATAGTAATAACAATAAATATTAGTAGCAATAATAGTAATTACTAATATTTAATAATATTAACAAAATAAAATATAACTTTTAATAATTGTATTAAAATAATAGTAATAATAAATTAAGTCCGAGTATTGGAAGTTCCTTTGAAGATTGCGCCTTATAAAAACTATTATTATTAATAACAATAGTAATTGGTAAATAAAATAATAGTAATAAAAGGCCATAAAAAACAAGTTTGTTTCCAATAGGCTGCACGCAATTTTGATATTTGGAAACATATGGAGATAATAATCTAAGTATTGAAGTTCCTTTGAAGATTGCGCCTTATATAAAAAACTATTATTATTATTAACAATAACAATAGTAATAGTATTAATAAAATAATAATAACAATAATGTAAGGCCATAAAAAAAAACAAGCTTGTTTCCAGCAGGCAGCGCAAATTTTGATTTTGGAGTCATTTTACCGCTTTTTTTTTTTTTTACTTAATTTACTGAGAAAATTTGTATTTTTAGACAAAATGCCTTAGAGATAAAAAATTTAATTTTTTAAAAAATATGAGATCCCAAATTGATATTGAGATGGGGATTCTGAGGAGGACAGAGAGAGCAATGATAAGACCGATGTGTGGGTGGGGTGAAGTTGATGGATAGGATGAAGACTGAGGACTTGATGCAGATGTTTGGTTTGGAAGAGGCGATGGGCCAGTTGGCGAAGGCGAATAGTGTAAGTTGGTATGGGCATGCATGTGTTGAGGAAGGATGACAAGCAGGCCTTAAGAAGGGCTTTTGATTTCGAGGTGGGAGGTTCGAGGAGGAGGGGACGTCCAAAGAAGACATGGAAGAAGCAAGTGGAGGAGGAGAGTTGGAGGGTTGGGTTGAGGATGGAGGATGCATTGAATCGGGTGAAGTGGAAGGAAGGAGTAAGGGCGGTTGCTGGCAGTGTGAGGTGAGTCCGGCCACCCCCGTTTACGGAGACAAAACCGGATTTAAAAGTTTGGTTTTACTACTACTACTATTTTATGAACTAATAATTTGACAGTCAAATATGATTTGAAACTGTTTTGAACTGCCATTTGGCCAATTTGAGCAATTTCTGGGGAAAATCCTTTTAAAATAATATTTAAAAGAAATAAAAATTATTTAAAAAATAGAAAAATGGGAGGGTGGGCTGGTGTAGTGGCTTATCCACTCGCCTTTTCACCATTGCGGCCTTCGTTCAATCTCCTGCGGAGCCCGTCGGTTTCCTCCTGCATCTAAAATCGGACTTCTTCCCACAAATCCTTCCTTGTCGTTCTGGATTTACTCGTTGTGTTGTAGCAGTAAAGGCGCTCAACAGTGGCGCCCTGAGCACTTAGGTGGATTTGCCGCTAATTTTAAGAATTATTATTATTAAGAGAACATGAAATACCTGCATATTGTCGATGTACATTCAACTTGGTGACCTCCCTGAAATATAGATGTTCAGAGATAGAGGAGAAAATGAAACACTGAATTTTAAGAATAAAATTGCATGTTATATTACCTACATGGCCAATTTCTTCATGGTAGTTACCACGTAGCTACCACTGAGTAGACATCGATTACCTTTCCACTAGACGTACACTCGCCGGCCAGGAGTCCGTGTATTTTTGCCGCATAGACGGATAGTGTACCCAGAGTGACTGTTTGCGCGTGGTATTTCTCATGGCCAATTTTGTTTTACAGGTATTTTTGGCATATATTTCATTTTTTATTACATTTGTGGTAATATGGGATTTGGGGATTCTCAATTTGAATTTCTTAATGATTTTCCTAAAAAACAATCAAAAATGCTAAACAGAGACCAGGGTTATAGCGCCCTCATTTCGTCCACTATCAAAATGGCATCGTGGTGACTGCATGGTAGCTACGTGGTAGCTGCATGTCTACCCCGGCACAACCTACACCACATGCACCTTATCTCCAACTAGTGGGCAAATACAGGGTAGCCATTGGGGTAGGTACAGCAGAGTAGCCACATCACTGTATACCTAATAACTGTGTACTTTGCAAGCCCTGTCTTGCAGCTACTACCTCACAATTAGGCCAGTGTGTACTGTGTAGTAGCTGCCACGGTAGACACGGCGTAGCTGTCGAGGCTACCACGCGAGTAAGAAACGGCCGTGTAAAGAAGCCATGACATTGGGACGTGGGGTGTCAATGGATGTTTATACTCATATTTTCTACATCAATTCTTTGCTCTGTATTTATAAAGTGGTCAGACGGGCCTAAAAACCACTAGACACTGTTGTAGTTGTACTACCTTTATCCCTGCAAAACAGTAAGGCCTGAGTCTGCATCAATCAACAATTGGGCTAAGGGTAAGTTTAATTGATACACTCTTTTTCCCAAGAAGGTTGTTCCATGATGCAAACCCTGAACAGACAGCAATATTTCTATAATCAATATAATCTATGATGTTTCACCTTGTCGAGGCAGGGAGAAATTGTGGAATTAAGACTTGCACACAGCTGTCATGCGTGCGTTTTGCATTGCCTTCTTTGTTTGCACTTATGATTATGCCTGCATTAGGGTGCGGCACCAGTTATTACAAGAACGTTTTGTTAAAGATACTATCAGTGATTCACTCAAAAGATTTAAAATATTTGAAATTTGCAGGAATAGCTCAAAATTGAAGGATAAGTCTTTATAATTCTCATACGTTACTTTTTCCAACTGAAGAATTGCCAGAAAGGAAGAAAACGGCAGTCTTAAAAGATATGGCTCTCCATTCAGTTACGTGATGTAGTAAGTGTCCGTACAGACAGTAATGTCTAAAATATCCAATTTTGTGCTTATTAGGTTGCTTCAGGTCTTGTCAATTGCAGGGTATGTTAGGGAACCCGTACTTGTTACAGACATGCAGAAATCTGATTTTTGATGATTTTTTTGATTTTATGATTAGCAAATCACTGATAGTGCCTTTAACATTTCAATTGTATACAAAAAGTTAGCTCTCTTGTTAGACCAATGTGGGATTAGTAAACTTACAAGCAATTTATCACATTAGGTAATTGGCAAAAGGTAAATGATCTAATCATTGCCTTCTGCTTCACCTTGTTGTAAGGTCTGCGTGCAAAACCTCTTCCACTGAAAAAAATCTGAGTGCAAACAACTTAGCTAGCATACAAATCATCTACAAGTAATGAAGAATCAAATTCACACAGGGTTTCCTTAACCGATTGGTTTGGTATTACAGCTATGTACGTGGAATTATTATCAGTTCTCCTGCATTTGACCAAATGACATCCCAAGACCTGAAGATTGCAGTCTCCAACATCTGCAGTCACATCACACAACCTGTGGCATAAATTCTGACCTACAATCTAGGTGGGAAATGTTGTAACGCTGAAAGAAGTGGAGTAGGGAACCCTTCTCCTTCACCTTTTGTATAGTATTAGTTGTATCATCAGCAGCCTCAACACTTCCCCAACAGTAATTAGGGGTGAGGGAAGGGTAGGGTCAAGAGAAGAGAAAGGGTAGGGTCAAGGAGAAGGGATTCCAAGGGGATGTATCACACTTTCAATTGGGCCATGACTTGCGAGTATCAGACCTGGTCTGTAATCAGAGCAAACATTAACCAAATATCCCAATTATTTTTTCCTTGATTGTAGCCAAGTAAAAAGAATCGTTCTAATGGCTCTGCAAACTGAGAGTGGGAAATTTAAAATCTGCAGATGTAATACAATCAACAGCTTGAGGGTGAACATAAGACAAGTTCTCCTTTTTACCTAGCCATCATAAAACCAACTTGGTTTCAGCCAACATTGGTTTTCAGCATCAGGAAGAAAAACACTTGATGCTGCGGCTCCAATCTTATGCTCAAAATGATGAACCATTGTTTAATCCTTGTCTACCTTAGCCATTTTTCCCCCCTGCGGGTTCGGGGTGTAGAATTTTCCCGATGTACATGTAGCCCTGCATGTCATAAAAGGTGACTAATTAAATAAAATGGCCAACTCGTCTAATGTTTCAACATGATGCAGTTGTTTAACACTTCCTTCAAGAAATTTAAGTTTGAACTTAAAGACACTATCAGTGTATGTTGTATAAGATGTAGTTGAAAAATCAGATTTTTGCATGTATGTAACAAGTACAGGTATCCTAACCTATCTCCACATGAAATGACAAAATTTTTGGCCTGAGGTCTAAGAAAAAAGTGTGCAGGGCCAAAATCCAAAATGGCCGACATTTCCCCCTAAAAATCACATTTTCAGCCATAACTTTGTTATTTTTTGGTCTTTTTTACTTGGTTGTGGTGTCTAAACCTATGTATATGCCTATATAGATTGCTAGACCCCAAAAAAAAAAAAAAAAAAAAAAATTTCTGTCAATTCTACAGCTGGAAAAGGTAAATTATGAGAATTCTACAGACTTATCCTTCACTTTGAAGCTATTCCTGCAAATTTCAAATATTTTTCAAATCACTGATAGTGTCTTTAAGATGTAATTAACAAGTGTATGTTGTATAAGATGTAGTTGATAAGTAGACCTTGTATAATGTTTTATGTTTTTGTATTCCATTTGACCTATCTCCACATGAAATGACAAAATTTTTGGCCTGAGGTCTAAGAAAAAAGTGTGCAGGGCCAAAATCCAAAATGGCCGACATTTCCCCCTAAAAATCACATTTTCAGCCATAACTTTGTTATTTTTTGGTCTTTTTTACTTGGTTGTGGTGTCTAAACCTATGTATATGCCTATATAGATTGCTAGACCCCAAAAACAAACAGTCACAAATTTTCAGATGTTGAGTAAATAACTTTTCAGACTAAATTTACCTCTTTTTTCTCCGGAAATTAGCATATTTTGTGAAACATATCTACGATGTCTTGAGTATTACTTAAGGTATAAGATGGTTTTGTCTTAGGGAAATCCCAGGTTCCTTGAACTGTTATAGGCACAACCTGCTGCTCTTTAGTGTCTTGGATATCATCAGAGCCAGGTGGTCTCTGCCAAATCTCATCTTCATGGCCAGTGCGTACCAGATGATCATTGTCATCAAGGTAAACCCTATGTACCACCTCATGTTCCCACCTTCATCCCAAATTACAGCCAATGGCTGATTAGCTTAAACATTGGTCTTTCCAATGTTGCCTCTCCAGTACTACTAGTCAGTGTTGCCATTATTTCATCCTCACATGGGAACACAACAGCCTCCTGGACTTCAAGATCATCTCCCAGAATGACAGTCAGGTTTTCAATTAGGTCATTCTCAGTCAACTTGTTCACTTTGTAGAGGTCTTTGCGGGCATCTGAATCCCGAGGATGCGTTACTTGCTGATACTGCACCTCTTGCCGCAAGTATGCTTAAAGCAATAATTGCACATTTTTTGAAGAGCTCCCCCAATTTTCAAAAGTTGATATTTGGCACAGTTACGTTGGTAATTGTCTAGGAAACTATACATGAGAATGCTAAGAAATACGTATTTACCATAAAATAAGCGATTTTGTAATTAGAATTGGGATCCCAGATTGGACTTAACGGCAGAGCTGGAAATGCTACGTTTATGTCCGTACATGATGAAATAGTGCCACCTTGAGAAGATAACCTCTAACTTGACTTGCCTGAACCAATAAAACAACTAATGGATGAGCGTAGACACGTACATGGCGCTATTTCCCGGCTATTTCACATTGGAAGGCCGTTTCCAGCAGCCAATATTCTAATTACAAAATTCCTTCATTTGTGACACAGACATTTTTGAGCTTAACCATTCACAGGTATAGTTTACTAGCCAGTTACCAATGCAACCGTGTAAAAATCTAAATTTTTTTGAAAAATTGGGGGCGCTCTTCAAAAAAAGTGCTGATATTGCTTTAAGATCAGCTGGTCTCTTACTCACAAGTGTCTTTAGTTCCTCCACATATGTAACAGGTCCACCGTGCTCTTTACATTTCACCAGAAGTTGGTCAACAAAGTCATTGGCTCTTTCTTTTGCAGGTTCTCTCTCAACCTGTTTCGTCTTAATTAACCTTCTTCTGCCCTGCCTGTTGCTCCATGTCATCTCCATTTCATCTAGATGTTTAAGAACAGCCGTGGTTGACCGCTCAACTTCACTAACATGTCTATTTCCTAGCATTAGGTCGTCTTTGATCCTCTTTGCCTTAAACATTTGGTTTGAATGTGCGGCTGACTGGGAAGCAAGATAACCAAACTTGGCTAAATACCTCTCTGCACTCAGGTTGTTTGTTGGCAAGTTCTTAAGCTGCTCTGTAGTCAGAGTGTGGAGAGGAGTTGCTCGAACAGTACCTGCATCAACTTCCCAATACTCACGCTTGCACTGTAATTTGACTCCCTTTGCAGCCTACACACATCCCGGCCAAGAAGATAGTGATCAAGATCACTATGTGGAGCATTGTCATCCATTCTCACATGTGTCCACTCTACTCGATAGTTTGCTAAGGGTGTCTGTCTTTTTCTCAGCTAGGTCACTGCAGAGCTTGGGAAGAATGTCAACCAGTATATCCTGACTTGCTCTCTCAACACAATTAAGAAGGGCATTGTCACCATGTAATGTGAAATTTCAACTGCCTTGAATCCAGCTACGAATAAATTCATTCTCCAAGGTAAATCTTGCATGCACGAACAAGAAGATTGTTTAGCGGTGTCTCAGCTAGTAGCTTCTTGAGGTATGGAATGCAGTCGTAGACAGCACCTGCCTGGTATCCAAGTCTTGTAAAACGTCTCTCTTTGTAGAGGCTAAATGACTTGTGTACACCAGCCTCCTCCAGAATCAAGGCAAACTGCTCTGCTAGTGATGTTGTCTTCCCGTCTCCATCATGTGACACAAGCTTTAGCAGAGCTGACAGTGCAGTTTCAACTACAAATTATTTTGCCAAAGAAATGACTTTAGTGCTAGCTCTCTCTTCACAATGAGATCACGAAGACCACTTTTGTACTCTAGAGCAGCCATGGTTGTGAGGTTGTCTGCATCAAACCGTTCACATGTGTGGGACTTACAAAGCAAATGGTATGGCACATGCTCTGATCCAAGTTGTTCTGCGACACCCGTCTCTATCTTCGGTTTTTGCCCACAGCATCTGTCATTACAGCATCAACCTGTTCCCATAGATGTACAGCAGTCCAGCTGGAGTCATCGGCAGCTACCTGTAATCTCTTCATTGTCTCAACAATAAGTTCCACTATCTGGTCCCTGTCTTCAAAGGCAAAAAGAGAGGACACAGAGATATCATTTTACATTCAGTGGGATCATCATCACTGAAATTCAAGATGAGGCATGGCCATTCTTTGTGTAGTGTCAAAGTGCAGAGTAACTTTTGTTGATGGCTTCTTGTTCATGAGGGCATTGCAGCTGCTACTTCCTGACAAAGTGCCTTTCCTGTGCCTGAAGTTTGTTGCAGATTTGAGCTTAAGGGAAGACCGTTTCATACTGCTTATAGTCTGCAGATGTTTGTGTGTTTTGTTTTTTTTGTGCTGGGGGCTCATCTGTAGATGCTGATGGTGGTTGCAGATCATACTTGTGACCGTATAACCTTCTCGCAAACCACATGTGTTTGCAGTACGAGCTTTTTCAACAGAGACTGCTGCCTTGTAGCGCACTGTCATGTACAATAGTATCTCTTATTTCTGAGTATTGTTTTCTCACTTTTCTGATGGATGGGGTAACCTTGATGTTAGCCTGGCATTCTTGGTTGATGGTGATTGGGGCCCTACTTATAGGCCAACTTTCTTAGGAAACAGGGGTCAAACTCCAGTCTTCATTTATGACTCCAACTCTCATGCAGTCGCTCTTCTTCTCGTTTTCTCATCTCTGATCAGCAGCCCTTTTCTTCTTCAGCACCCAGTCCACTTCCTGGCTTAGGAGATGTCTTCTTTCTCCACACTGATCCTGATTAGAGATTGCTTCATCACCTGTTAGTTTATCCATGTTCTTTCCTATGTCAAATACCCTGCTGAGAATCTTCCTAGGTTTCTCACGGCCCCTGTCTTTTTCTGTGGAACCATCATCTCTCCAAGTTTATTCAGAACACGCCAAGGTACCTTTCTTATGGAGCATCTCACTCGGTTTTCGTAGTCCTGCATGATGTTCTCCAGTCTACGACGAACTGTGTAACAGTGCTACCGCAAAACTCTTCATCGAAGCTGCGGAGCCTATAAGTCTAAACTGCAACAGCATATCTTTGGATTGTGTTTGCTCGTGTGGTAGACCTAAAAAGTGATAAAAAATGAGAAAAAAAATTAGAAAAGTTCCTACAAGGATAAAATTGAGAAAAATATTTAGAACAAAGTAAACATTGGTGTGTACATCATTTATAATGCTTTTTGAAAGTGTGTGTTTCAACATTTGGAGTATTGAATAATTGATATACTTATGAATGATACAGAGAAATTTTATTGTACTAATTATTTACCGTGTGTTCTTAGAATAATGAAAGATTGGTTGGACATCCATGTAGATTGTTGGTAGTTTGATCACCATCCCAATTACTGGTACCATTTGTAAACTGGAAATTGGAAAAAAAGTAAGTAAGTATGTAGGTAGTTAAGTAATTAACGTAAAAAAGTGTAACGTAAGAAGTAGTAACGTAAGAAGTAAATTAGCAAGTAAATGCAATTAGTGGGTAATTAAGATTAAAATAAAAAAATCAGCGATTGTAATTAATAAGCAATAAATGATTTTGATAAATAAATGAGGCATTGTTGTTGGTATGTTTTAATGTCAACATTGATTGTACATTAATAATTGCAATTTTGCTAACCTCCATCCATGTCTGAAACAGCTTTCCATACTTAACTCAAATGATGAGATGTACAAACATAAGTCCCTTTCAGATTAAATTATATTTCTTGTAGGCCTACTAAATAGATGAGACGCTATTCTAAATGTTACCAGTAATACAGCAGAAATCCCTGAGTGCCTGATACAAAGTGTGCCATGTGCTCTTAGCAACATTCCATGACATGATTCTTTGGGCCATGTGCTCTAGGCAACATTGCCCCAGGGCATTATTTAATAGCCCATTTTGTTATTAATCTTTAATTTTTAACTGTGTGAAGAATCCCTGTATTCATAGTTCATTACATTGAGTGTATGAAAAATACTTACCCTAAATGTCTGCAAACTGTGCAACTTGAGTGCAAAACTTTGAGCCAATGCTGTCACAGAGTTCATCCATTATTTTGTGTGCTGCTAAAGACAGCTTGTCTGCATGGAGGTGTAGTACTGGACATTCAGTATTTCTATATTTTCACATTATTTTAACTAGTTGTATTTTTTTTTTTGCCATATAGACGCAAGAAAATGACTTTATGAATATACACTGTACTATGGTACTTTATATGCTGCATCTCCAGTGCAGGAATTTCATTGGTATTTTGGTTTTATTTAAATGTATAGAGTCAGAGTTAGGCCATGAAGCTAAGATATGTTCATAGTTAGTGCCATGTCAGTTTTTAAAATATTTTGTTTTATTAGGTTTGCATAACTTTCCCCCTGTGAGGTCAAGGAATGGTTAAAATTATGGTAAAAAGTGGGGGTAAAAAGGGTAAAATAGATGAAAAATATACCTTAACTGAATATTTGATGGTTATATACTATTTTTAGATGCATATTGCTTGGCCCCAAAAACATAGGGATAGACACCTCAACCAAGTAAAAAGTCCAAAATCTGATGAAATTATGGCTGAAAATGTGATTTTGGATTTGGCCCTGCACACTTTTTTCTTAGACCCAGACCAAAAAATTTGGTCATTTCATGTTGAGATAGCACAAATGGAATGTAAAAAACCAGCCCTAAGCAAAACAAAAAATCAGCCATTTATAGCCCACTCTTATTATGACACTAAAACACTCTATATGGCACTATAAATCTAGTCATACTTTACAGCCAAGCACTACATAAAAATCCAATACTTTCTGGTGAAAAAGTAAATGTTTGCTTATTCTACACCGTGTCTTCAGAAATTGACAGTTTAATTTGCTATCATGTGGAATGTGGCATTTATTGATGATGTAGTACTAGGCATATTGGTATTCATTTTGGTATCTATGGAAAAAGGAGGATGATAGCTATATTATATCACCAAAGTCAAGTATCTATGGCAATCTGACATCATACTAGGCATGTTGGCACTTATCTTCTGTGGTTGGTTGACACTCCCATCCATCACTTCTGGATCACCTAGTACCCTATCTATACCACGGACTCAATTTGTAAAGAAGTTGCCAAATTGATGCCAACTGAGACCAGCCAATGGCGGATCCAGGATTTGAAAAATGTCAAAACTGCCGGGGGTAACTGGTCCAAAATAGCTAAAAATGGGCTGATTTTGCAAGAATTTGCAGAATAACCGGGAGGCGGGCGCCCCCTCCGCCCCCTCCCTGGATCCGCGCCTGCCAGCACATCTACCAATTGGGATTCAAAGAATATTGTTCTCATACAAAGCTGTATGACCCTTTCATGTAAAGAACAATTTTTAAGCGGTTGTGACATAATTTTGACAAAATGGTATAAGTAGTGGTATGCAAGAGCTATTACCCCTATAACAGAAAACTCCATTAAGAATCTTACCTTATAGCCCTAGAAAGTCATGATTTGTATATTATAGCACCCTCTGTTGCCCAATCTACACAGAGATATGTGGAAAACTAGATTTTAATTAATAGTAGCTTTGCCCACAATAAAATTTGTTAAATTTTGTACAGGATGTAGCTAGTGGAATAAATAAACCAATAGTGGGGGACTGTAGTGCACAGACCTCATGGGAGTGTGCAAATCTGGATAAAACTGTGAATTTTGGTACACAAGTACTTTATGCATTGATAATTTAAAAAAATTGATGGAAGCACTTGCCACGACCCTTTCATGGCCCCCAGCTTGGATTTCAAGGTTACACAGGGGTAAAAAATTTAAAATGTTCCAATTGTGTTGAAAAGTACACCATATTTTTTGTCTGGTTACAAGGATTCCAAAAAGGTATAGTTTATACTACATATGGCTTATAGTTTTTGAATTATGGGGTAAAAACTGTAAAAAATGGTGAAAAAGTCAATTTTGGTTTGTACAGGGGTCAAAAGTTAAAAGTTGCTCCAATTTTTGTAAAACGTGGTTCAAGTTGTTGGTTCAGCTCATAGAATGAAATATAGAAATAGTTTTGACTATGTTAAGTGTTTGGTTATTAACCAAAATAGTGAATAAAGTCAACAGCTATTGGCAGCTATTGGATTCTATTGACCTGTGACCTATTTTGTTGAATAACGTGAAAACTAAGCATAACAGATAAGGGAAACTATTCCTTGTTTCAATCCTTTAGGCTTGGGAAACAACTTGTACCAAATATTACCTGAATCAAAGCAACTTTTAACTTTTACTTAACCGATTGGAACGATCTTTGCAGCCAACTTAAAGATAATGACATCGCTTTTCCGTAGATCCCACATATTTTTAACTATTTATTTAAAATTCAAAATGGTAGCCACAATCATGGTCAAGTTTTTTTTTGACTCACCTGGACAACCACAATTGTCTTTTTTCAATACTTTTTACAGTTATTTTTACCCCATAACTCTGACACTATAAGCCATAGATAGTGTAACTATAGCTTTTTGGAACCCTTATACCCAGACCAAACATTATGGGTGTGGCTTTACAACGCAATCGGAACATTTACAATTTTGAAACCACCCCTGTATAGCCATGAAACCCAAGCTGGGGTCCATTAAGGTGGGTTGGTAAGTGGCTTCCATCATTTTATTGATTATCATGCCTAAAGGTACTTGTGTGTCAAAAATTCACAATTTTATCCGGAAGCGCTACTCTCGTTCACTACAGTCCCCTGCTACAAAGCAATTGTCAACTAAAATTGTGAAGCTGTTGTTGATATTAGGTATTTTTCTGCCCCCCCCCACCCCACAAGATTTTCAAGCTGGATCCCGATTGACGTGGCCTATTTCAAAGCGTTGAATCTTAAATAAATCAGATGAATTGTTTTTGACCATGATAAATTACCGGTGTTAATTGTGGATAATTGTCAGCATTGCGTTGTTTACAATGTATAATCAAGAGAAAAAGAGACTTGTTACAGATAGAGGTGGATGTATTGACATAGACTGCCATTACTCAAGGTTTATTACAAGAGAATGTAATTGCTGCTCAACTCAACTAATAATAAAATACCACCTGAATATATCCTTGCACTTGCATTTATTTGTTATTTTTACATAACAAATTCTTACCTGATATATCCAACATATGTTATAAAATACAAATTAACACCTGTGATGATAAAACCGATGCATTAAAATTATTTATTTAATAAGGACGTCTACCTTTTTTCTAATTCCCTAATCTCAATCATGCATTGAGATCATTTCAACTTCAACTTTATTTAACATTTTGTTAAACATAATGTTTTATGAAGATTCATCAGAAAAAAAGGGGTTTGTCCAATGCAGAAAATGGTTGTTGGGACGATGTCTTTGTCTTCACTATTTTACATGAAGCTTGGTCCTTATCCAATCACATCCCATCCCTCTGTTCTGTTGTCCAATGGGTGTCTGCCTTTTCTTCATCACCATCCTTCTTCACATAGCATCATATTTGTGTAGGAGTAGGTTATGGTCTTGATTTCTTGTCAAAAATTGTTTTTCCACCCTCTTTTCTCCTCTTCAATTTTCATATTTTGTATGCCAAAGGACAGCTTATTCCTTTTTTTGGCAGCTCCTGGCCAGTTTTATTGTCCCCGCCCGAAACAACCGTTCGGGACGGGGGGGGGGGGGGGGACTATTAAAATGGGCTCCGTCCGTGTGTCCGTATGTCCGTATGTCTGTATTCCGTATGTCTGTGAGAAAAATGTAACCCTGGGAAATGTCCGTGATAAAAATGTTAACCCTATGTGCTGGATCTTTGAAACAGTAATCGGACACACAAAATTCCTTCGCTACATGAAAGTCCATCATGGCATGCATCGTTTTTGCTATTTGAAAAATGCGTGTGATACATGCGGGTTAGGTATGCCAAATGAGCTAATGAAATATGCGTAATAACTGTACCAAAACGGTAGACATCGAACACAAAAATTCCTTCGCTACATGAAAGTCCATCATGGCATGCATCGTTTTTGCATTTGAAAGTATGTGATTATATGCGGCTTAGGTATGCAAATGTAGCTAATTAAATATGCGTAATGTATCTCTGAAACCGTAAATCGGCCAAGGCAAATTCCTTACGCGACATGCCGACACTATATGCTATGGGGAGGGCATAGTTGGTGTGAGGTGTTTGGGGAGGGGGTGGGTGTTGGGGAGGGGGGGGAGGTGTGGAAGGGCTGTATGGGGAGGAGGGTTGGGATTGAGGGGGGTGGGGAGGGAGTTCGGGTATTGTGGGGTGTGTGGGGACGGCAGGGGGCGGTGGGGCTGTGCAGGAGGATAAGTTGTTTTTGTTGTGGGGTGGGGGTGTTGGGGGAAATGGGCGAGCCGTGTGTTATAGGGTAATGGAAGTTAGGGTTGGCCGGCTCGTGAGACCCCGCCGCGTGTTACGCGAGGCGGACTGGGGCCTCCTGTCTGAAGGGGCGGGGGGGGGCGTATGAGGGGGCCCCCCGGCCGGGTGGGGGTGTTATAGCGTGGTGGGGGGGGGGGGAGGCGTTTGGCGGTTGTTGGCGCGTCGTGTGCGTGTTAGGGGAGGGGCGTGGCCGTAGGTGTGGAGTGTAGTTGTGTTGCGGGGGTATTGGGGAGGGGGGGCGGTAGAGTGTTGAAGTTGATTTATGCATGTGAGTGATCGCAACATTCGGCGGGGACATATTTTACGAATTCGCGAGTAAATACGACGTCGCATTGTGTTCAGTTTACTTTTTTGTAAATTCATTTTACCGTAATATTGACAAGTTTATTCTTTACAATAAATGTTGTTGCGTGAGCCAGGGGTAACCGACTTCAGGCGCGGTAGTTTATGCTCAATGCATTAAATATAGTAATTTACCAAATGTCGTGCTGGCAAATAGTAAGGTAATTTCATTTAATTTAGTTCAGGCAATCCTAGAGGTATTTGACTTCAGAATTATTTGCACTCAGGTTCAGGTAAATGCATTAATTAAATTATTTTGCAATTTATCTTTCAGTTGTTTGTGTGTGAGCCATAGAGGTATCTGAGCTATATATATATATATATATATATATATATATATCCCTTACATCACTAGAGGGAAAATGACTACCAACCTGACGATATGTTTATATATTCTTGTGATTGCCTGCCCTTGACTCGAAGACAGTTTCTCCTAGTCAATTTTCTACCATATGAATTTAATTACTGTAAAGCCAAATTAATACATTATATAATATCACCAAAGAACCATTGTCACAAAGATTAAAGGTCCATGGTTCGATCGCTAATAGCCTCGTCCCCAGGGACCCCAGATTTTACTGGAAGTGGTCAAAATATATAATATACAAGACAGGGCGTTCAGCTCGAAACGTTGTGTATGTAATGTTTTAAAACATATCAACCACTGTGTACAACTTTATAACTAACACGACCATATTAATGTGTCATATATATAAGAGGGGGTATCAAAAAGTTTTAAACATCACCCAGAAGGGATAGAGCCAAGAACATAATTTTATTATGTGATCCTTAAGGCATCTTTACCTGGTCACTGTGCAAAGTCACACATTTCTCCCACTTTAAACTGACTGTCCACAGACCACCATTATAGAGATCTTCGGATTCCAAAGATCTTGCAGTCCTATTCCGAAGATCTCAGAGTCCTTAAGACTTCTCCACGTAGTCACCGTCCAGAGTCATACATTTCTCCCAGCGTTGCTTGACACTGCACATGTCACCATTGTAGAAGTCCTCAGATTACATTGAAAACCACTGTTCCACCTCTTCAATGACTTCATCAGTGTCATCAAATCGCCTACCCTGCAGTGGAGTTTTCATCTGTGGGAACAAGGAGAAATCGCTCGGGGCGAGATCAGGATCCTGTCCCAAAAGAGCCAAATTCTGTCTTGAGAAGTCATGCCGTGCATACCTCTGGGGAAGAGTCGGCAAGTCCGGAACCCACCATTCTGACATCTTAGATATGTGCAGTTGTTTGTGAATAATATTCCACACAATGCCATAACTGAGATCAGTTTCATGCATGATCATGCTGAGAGTTACTTGTCTGTCTTCCATGACAGGATCCTCTTCTTTCTTCACTGTGGCCACATCGTCCGTAAGTGATGGCGTCCACTTCTTGGCTCATCTGTGAGGGACATGTGGTCAGTTTGCTTTTCCAATATTTAACAGTGCTATATGATGGGCAATCATCACTGTAGACAGCCTTCATTTCATCATAGATTTGCTGGGCACTGTAACCCTTCAAATGCAGGAACTTATTCATGGCGCATGTCTCGATTTTCTCCATTAGTGCAGGTTATGTGGTTAACAGGGCAGGTTGCTGACATCTATTGCCACCTGTAAAGAAAGTAAAAATACTTATCAGACCATTTTTGGTCTGATAAGCCAAATGTCAATGTCTAAACATGTGTCCAGCCTTGCTAAATCTGTTAACTGGCAAATTAGAAACCTTTATAGAATACGTAGATTCCTAGATTTTGATACATGTGCTAATGTTGTTAGATCGTTCATTCTGTCTCGCTTAACTGTAATCTGTTGCTCAATGGTAGTACTCAAAAGAACCTCAACATTCTCCAAAAGCTTCAAAACAAGTGTGCTCGTCTCATATTCCAGTATCCTAGATTTATTCACACAACCCCACTGTTGAAGGAAGTTCACTGGCTTAGTATATCTGATCGTATAAAATTCAAGACTCTTCTATATGTTTATAAGGCACTAAATGGGCTTTGTCCCCAGTACATCAATGAATGTCTGGTGGTCAGTAGATCACCTCCTGGGTCTGTTGTTACCACTCGTTCTAACCAACATGGTCTCACTCTCGTTGTTCCTAGGACTCATAAATGTGCTGGCAATGGGGCCTTTTCAGTGGCTGCTCCAAAGTTATGGAACCAGATTCCCATCACCATTCGTAGTGCCAGTACTGTTGATAAGTTTGTCAATGCTCAAAGCGCACCTCTTTCAGTCGTATTACTCATAAAGGCGCTTTGTATCTACGTGAAAAGGCACCTTACAAAATATAAGTCATGTATGTTATGTTATTTTTGCACCATAATGTACACAAGGACGAGTGACTATTCTGACAAAATTTCATCGATATTTTGGTGATGTTTAAACTTTTTGATACTCCTCGTATATTTATGATAAATTTATATGGTTGTGTTAGTTATACAGTTGTACACAGTGGTTGATATGTTTTAAAACATTATATACACAACGTTTCGAGCTGAACGTGTCTTTCCTAGATTTAAAGTTATCTATTCATGATAATTGCATCACCACTTCAATCCATTACAAGGAACAGATTCTCACAACTTTCTTGGCTATGAATACAGTCATCCACCCCCTTGCAAAAAAAAAATCCATATAGGCCAGCTCCTTTGAGCCAAACGCATTTGTAGTCAACAAGACAATTTCTCGGACATCACCAATGATATGCTTAATTCCTTTCACCAACAGGGTTTTTCAGAGGACATTACTCGTTCAACCCTTAACAAAGTTCAGGTTATCGACAGAGCCAAACGCATTTGTAGTCAACAAGAAAATTTCTCGGATGTCACCAATGATGTGCTTAATTCCTTTCACCAACAGGGCTATCCAGAAAACATTTTTCGTTCAGCCCTTAACAAAGTTCAGGTTATCGACATGGACGAAGTCGATCCTTCAAGAATCTGAGAAAAAACAGTTCAGTCGCACACCCCTTGTTCTGACCTACCACCCATACAATGTTCCCATTTGCAATTGTTAAGGATTACATGATTCTCAAACGTGATCCCAGCTAGCACTCAACAGATATTCAAGGAACCCCCTTTGACAGCATTCAGGAGAGACCTTAATCTCTCCAACTTCCTAGTCAGAGCGTCTCATCCTCGTGCCGCTGCCAAGAAAATCTCCAAACCCGGTACATGAGGTTGTTGATGGGGTCACCCACCTTTTTTAAGTTTTTGGTTTTCTTTCTACATGTTTGTCGAACAAACCTATTGAATGTTCTTAGTAGGTGTTCTACAATGAATCAAGTGTAAATTTGTATCTTCAGGTAATTTCCTCATTTACTTTTAAAGAGACACTTGTACATTTGAAAATAGTGCACCCTCAACATTTTTCAAAACTTGATATTTTTGCATGGTTGTAAAGCTTTTGTATATATTAACCCTCAGTTGAAATGATTAGGCCCAAATCACCCCCCCCCCATAGGTAAACAGAATAATTTTTGTATTTGGTAGACAGTGGATCATGGTGTTAAACACAAGAAAACACACACCAGAGTTGATTCCCATGGCATCCACCCTGTTTGACTGGTCGGTAACCTACTAACCTTTGAGACTTTATTATCAATGAGTATGAGTGTGTGATATTCATTTAATAAACATATTTGTTGATTAATAAAGTTACAACAGGTCCACAAATTAGGCTAAAATCACTGGATGTCTTCAAACAAATCATGATTTTGCATATACACAATGCATGTCCCTATAATAATCATGTGTGAAATAGCGAAGCTCAAATAGAAGTCCTCATATAGGAAAATCAAAAAACTTTGTTTTAAATTCAGGATCCGGAAATTTGTTAATACACAGATCCTTCTGTATGCTTCCAAGGTCCTAGGACTATCATTTGAGAAGCAAGATGAAGAAATTCTATTTTGCTGAAAACGTGCCAGTGCTGCATTAACTATGTAAATTACACTTGATTTTGTAGCCATATCAGTTTAAATGTGCTACCATGGAACTGTTCATTCCATACCAATGTGAATTATACAAGGGTATTCATCTGGAAAGTATAAATAAAATACAGAATGGAAAATCCTACTACACTGCATCCTTCGCAGCTGCCACATCCCAGTAATTATCATCAAATTAATGAGGCTACAAAAATGAACTACAATTAGTAATTATAAGAGACATACCATGGGTACAAAAAACTATGTCATTTGACGGGAGTCTGGTTCGATTTGGAACCTCCTCATAGCAATTATTTTACTTTATACTGTTATGACATCTCGGGAGTCAAAGTCTGAAATACCTTTCAAACACAAATAAATGAGCCTGTGCACAAGTGATCTGAAATTTGATAATAGAAACAGATTTAATGATTTTGATCCAGAATGGCTCAAGAATTTGGTATGTCCAAAAAATAATACAATAACACTTTTACAGATTTATAAACTGAGATACTTAATATTTCATTTCCACGTCCTATAGTGTCCTGTGTTGCAAGAAGCTTTGTCAGTTCAACGATGATGTATGTCCTCACAGCGAAGACTCCAACAATACAGTAATTTTTGCAAAGTCAACACTTATATATCCTCAGATTCCACTGGAATCTTGTCAGTCAGAAGATAAACCCCTTTTGTCCAGAAGTTTTAAGCATGAAAAGGTTGAATAAGTCCCTCGCCGACACTATTATTATCAGTAAAATCCAGCATTCTCCACCACCAGTCTGCAGCTTAATGTCCTTCATTAGAACACCCACAAAATGGAATCTCTTTTTGATCCAAAACTGAAAGTCTTTCTGGCTTAACAGACGACAGCAGACAGTTCAGCTATCAAGCTCAGGTGCATCCAAAATATTTAAATCATGGTCCGCAAACCTTCTCCACCCTATCCACTTTCTCTCATTCCTCCTTCCTTTCTTCATTGCTCCTTCTTTCCACTTCGTGTTTCTATATCCTCTCTCGTATATTTTTTTTCCTATCCCTCCTTGACGCTTAAAACATGGTTAGGCTGTTCCGGTGCTTTGTCTGCTCCGCATTAAAACTAGCTATAACTATACGGTAAGCTCCGGGTTACAACTGCTGGCTTGAGTCCTTCCAGTGACAAGAATGGTCACTATCACAAAGCTAGATTCCCCGTTCCTAATACCTAAAAATAGGTAGTATTACAAATTATATGCATAAACATATCCTAGCACTGTCAAATCAGATTTCACATAAATGACATTATCTACATTGCATCACCTCACAATTATAATTTCAGGGGGAAGTACCTATTATGTTTCGATCTCATTCTCAATGCATAAACATAATTTGACACAGTTTCAAAGTTACACAACAACATTTGGGGAATTCCCTCTTCCCTATTGTGCAATCTTCTAGTTGTAAATACCAGGTGTGAGCTACATATACCCTCTTGGGATTCCCTGCTCTCTTTTTGTCCTGAGGGACATAAAATGGGCCCTCCGTCCGTATGTCCGTCCGTTGGTCCGTGATAAAAATGTAACCCTCGGAACTTGTGCATCTCTTTTTTTTCTGGATGAAGCTAAGAGCCACCAACTTGGTATTATTTTAGAGGGGATCCCCCCACTCATCAGTACTTCATTTCCCCCATTGTCCTCCCGGGTCTTTCATGGGGTAGGGAAAAAGGCCAAGGGAAATGTGTCATATTTGCACAGAAATGTCAACATGGTGTACATTTACTGGAGTCCGTAGGGCTCCGATGATTCACTTGGTGGAAAGAGCCGTTTGATGAGTTCTCAACCTGAATTGATTTTGGTGTAACTATGCTAATTAAGACTCTAATTTGCATAAGTATGAATTTTTCCCCCGCCAAGCTGTGTACAAGTTTCTGGAGTTCGGTAAGGCGTATAAATGATGTAACTTGGTGGAAGGAAGCGGCTGAGGAGTTCTCAACGCTGATTTAGATTTGGGCATTTTTTTTTTCAGTTCGGTTACACGTGGGTCATTTCTTTGGTTTGCCCGCCCCTGTTTCCATTTCTTGGAAAATGCTTAAATACGTACATTCATTTTTGGCGCTTTCCAGACCCCTAAGGGTCCCACATTTAAAGTGGTCACATGATTTTTTCAAAAACAGTGTTTGCCTATATTGATGAATAGATATTTTAACTAAATGTAGTGAATTTTTTCAAAGATTTTTTGCATGTGATTTCAAGATTTCTTGAGTCTTTTCTTGAGTAACCATTTTTTTTCAAAGTTCTTTTGGCTACTCTAGTGATGGCCAAATTAAGGGTGGACAGGTGCCGTTTTTAGTTGTGTCACTTAGTGATCATGATATTCGGCAGGGACCTTTTTACGCAGAACGCGTAAATTTACAAGTTCGCCTTGTTTAGCATTAAATTTTTCCCGCGAGAAGCTTTTTCCCTCCTCAATAAAATTGAAATCAATTAATATTTTTAATCACTATTTTTTTTTTTTTTTTTTTTTTTTTTTTTTTAAAAATGTTATCACTCAGGACAAAGGCATTTAAAAAAATTAAAGCATGTATGGGTTTCTCTTTGATATGCCCCCCCTCTTAAAAAGCCAAAGAAAATAAGCTTGATTTGCTGTTTATTTCATTCCAATCTTTATTTAGGCAAAAGATTGTTTACATCAAATGGAATTTGCAATCAATTGGTCTAATGCATGGTTTCATTTGTAAATAATTCACAATTGGGAAGGTTATTGAGACTAACTGAACCTACTAGGCATTGACACTCCCTTTTGAACTTCACATTGTGGTCAATAAATTTAAATATGTCCCTTATGCTCACAATACTTTGGTTTGTGTGTGTTTTTCAAAATTAATCAGTTCACTTTTAATTAGAGACTTGCCTATCAAATCTCTCAACGTACCACAAACAACCCGAATGCTAAACCAACTCAACCAACTAAACAATTACGCTTTTGTAATTTTCCCCAGGAACCTTGATTCTGCTGGCAGTCGAGAACTCATCTCTCTTGTTTAGAGCCATTGTGTATCCTGAAGGAGACCTAACTTAGTCCTGGTTTAAACCGGGCTTAGTCCTTCATGAGGTGACCTTTTTTCTTACAACCTACTCTAAGTGTGCTGTAACCAGCGTGAGAAAAATCCTCATGATGGGCTGTTTCCCGCCCATCGATGAGGAATTTTGTCACCTCTTACATTTAACTTTCACAAGTTTTTGAAAGGAAGGTCCCCTCTTGTTAAGGACATAACCCTTGTTAAACCCAGGACTAAAGTTTCTCCCTTTCAGAATACCAGCCATGTTTTTGAAAAAAAAAAACAACCAAGAGCCAATGATAAGCAATTGGGTAACACATTCATGGTGACAGGAACCTCGAAGTATTCCTTCAATAGAATAACACCGAAGATCTATTTGTTTTCCTTCTGAAATGGAATAAGGTGTTTTTCTTAATCAGTATATGCATGTTGGGTCAAACATTTCAAAATGCTAAGGCAGAAATAGGTACCAAGTGGATTTTGACTCTCATATTTGATGAAGCATATCTTGTTCTGTTGTATCAGATTGGCATTGAATAATTACAATATAGGTTTTTTTATTGGCTGAAAGGATGTACAAAGACTTGTAGTTTTTACAAATGCCTTTTCTTATTCTTTAGGAGGGAGTTTTTCGTTTTTTTTCATTGAACGTAGCGGATGAAGTTATACATTTTCATCTGTATTTTCTTTATTTGTCTTTTTGACGATTGCGTAGCCAAAGCCGGCTTATGAAATTGCAATGTCTGGATGTTATGTAAGGATGTACTACGGATGTAAGACTTACGTGTGTGTGTGTGAACACAAAAAGGTAACATTTTGCCATAACCCCCCCCTTTTTTTTCCAGATCGCTAGAGTCCAACCCAAACTTAGATATATTGTAGGAGCCACAAGCCCTACGAACCATGTAAATCCCTTCCCCCGGTGGATTCCTCCCTTGGTCGACATGGGGTGGGGAAATTTCAAAAAAGGTCCACATTTTTTTTTTTTAATTCCATTGTGTCCCTTTATAATTTTTTTCCAGATTAGCTAGAGTACCCAAACTTAGATATATTGTACGAGGACACAAGCCCCTACTAACCTTTAATCCATCTCCCCCAGGGGGTCCTCCCCTGGGTCTGACAGTTGGGGTGGGGCATGTCTAAAAGGTCACATTTCACAAAAAAGGACACCACACTTTGCCATAACTTTTTTTTCCAGATGAGCTAGAGTACCCAACGTCGATATATTGTAGGAGGACACAATCCCCTACTAACCATGTAATCAATTCCCCCTGGGTCCTCCCTGGGTCTGACAGGGGGTGGGGAAATGTCAAAGGCACTTTCACCAAATGGTAAACGTTTTCCATAACCTTTTTACATATGAGCTAAGTCCAACTTACTTTAGATATTTTAGGCGGAACAAGTCCCTAACCATGTCATCCTTCCCCCAAGGGTTTTTTTTTTTTTTTTCCTCCCCTGGGTCTGACAGGGGGTGGGGAAATTTCAAAAAAGGTCAACAATTTCACAAAACGGTAACATTTGTCAAACCTTTTTTTTCCAGTGAGTAGAGTACCACATATCTTAGATATATTGTAGGAGGACACCACCCTACTACCATGTAACCAGTCCCCCCCGGGTTCCTCCCTGGTCTTACTGGGGGTGAGGAAATGTCAAAAAGGTCACATTTCACAAAAGGTAAACATTTTGCCATCAAACCTTTTTTCAGATGAGCTAGAGTACCCAACTTAGATATTTGTAGGAGGACACAATCCCCTACTAACCATGTCACCCATTCCCCCCAGAGTCCTCCCCTGTTGTCTGACAGGGGGTGGGAAATGTCAAAACAGGTCAAGATTTCACAAAAAAGTAAACATGTTGCAATAACTTTTTTCCAGATGATCTAGAATAGCCAAACTTATGTATAATGTAGGAGGGGACAAGCCCCCACTAATAAGTACTAACCATGTAATCCTTCCCCCGGGTACTCCCCTGGGTCTGACAGGGGTGGTACATGTCAAAAAAGGTCAACATTTCCAAAAAGGTAAACGTTTGCCATAACCTTTTTCCAGAATATCTAGAGTACCCAAACTGAAATATTGTAGGAGGACACAAGCCCCTACAACCATGTATCCATTCCCCCTGTGTCCTCCCCTGGGTCTGCACAGGGTGGGTAAATGGCAAAAAGTTCACATTTCACAAAAACGTAAACATTTTGTCATACCCTTTTTTTCCAGATGCTAAGTAACCAACTTAATTATTGTAGGAGGCACAACCCCACTACCATGTAATCCTCCCCCAGGGCCCTCCCCTGGTCTGACGGGGGAGAATTAAAAAGGTCACATTTTCACAATAAGGTAAACATTTTGCATAACCTTTTTTTCAGATGACAGATTATACCCAAACTTAGATATATTGTAGAGGACCAGCCCCTTCTAACCATGTAACCATTCCCTCCCCATGGTCCTCCCCTGGTCGACGGGGGTGGGTAAATGTCAAAGGTCACATTTCACAAAACGGTACCTTATTGCCATAAATTTTTCCAGATGAGCTAGAGTAACCCCACTTAGATATATTGTAGGAGGGCACAAGCCTACTACCATGTAATCTCATCCCCCAGGCTGGCCCTCCCCTGGTCTGACCAGGGGGAGATGTCAAAAGGTCCAACATTTCACATAAAGGTAAACGTTTTTCCATAACCTTTTTTACGATAGCTAGAGTTCCAAACTGAATATATTGTGGAGGAACAACAAGTCCCCTACTACCATGTTATCCATCCCCCGTGGTCCTCCCCGGGTCTGACGGGGGTGGGGACTGTTCAAAAAAGGTCAACATTTCACAAAACAGGTAAACATTTTGTCATACACCTTTTGTCCAGATGAGCTAGATTATACCCAACTTAGATATATTGTAGGAGGACACAGCCCCTACTAACCATGTAATCCATTCCCCCGGGGTCCTCCCCTGGGTCCCCTGACATGGGGTGGGGAAAATTCACAAAGGTCAACATTTCATTCACAAAAAAGTAAACATTTTGCCAACCCTTTTTTTCCAGATAGCTAGAGTACCCAAACTTGATATATTGTAGGAGGCACAGCCCCTACTAACCATGTGATCCATTCCCCCAGAGGTCCTCCTCCTCCCCTGGGTCTGACAGGGGGTGGGAAATTGTCAAAGGTCAACATTTCACAAAAAGTTAACATGTTGCATACGTTTTTTTCCAGAGAGCTATAGTACCAAACTTAGATATATTGTAGAGGACACAAGCCCCTTCTAACATGTACTCCATTCCCCCAGGTCCTTCCCCTGGTCTGACAGGGGGTGGGGAAATGTCAAAAAGGTCAACATTTCACAAAAGGTAACCTTTTTGCCATAAAAACTTTTCCAGATGAGCTAGAGTACCAAACTTAGATATTTGTCTAGACACAAGCCCCTATTAACCATTTAATCCATTCCCCGGGGTCCCTCCCCTGGGTCTGACAGGGGGGGGAAATGTCAACAAAGGTCAACATTTCACAAAAGGTAAACGTTTTTCCATAACCTTTTTACAGATGACCTAGAGTACCCAAACTAATATTTTGTATGAGGACACAAGCCCCTACTACCATGTAATCCATTCCCCCAGGGTCCTCCCTTGTTCTGACAGGGGGGTGGGAAATGTTAGGGTAGTACTAATGAGGTGCGTAACTTTTATTTTCACATTGCAGATGGTCCAACAAACTATTCCTTATTTTTAATTGGAAGACATTAACAAAATATCTGAGACCATTTCCACGGAAATTGCAGCATTTTGTTAGTATTTGACCCCCTGTAGAAGCTAAATTTAACCTTTTGACCTACAATAAGTTTTCAAAGCTTAATAACTCCATAGGGTAAGTCTAGTAGCAAAACTAGACATTTTTTTTAATCGTGTGATCATACGACATTTTGGTATGCAATTCAACACCATTGGACCACTTTTCAATTTTAAACCACCTGTATAATGTTTTGCGAGCCCCTGGATCGCTTAAGCTACCCCCTACAGAATGCCCATCATACATTTGTGTGTTGTCTAGTATGAGTACCCTGGTATAAGTGCCTCTTTGCCCCAGGTGGTACCGACCAACATGCCTGGCTCACCCCCTATAGCAAGGTCCTCAAAGGAACCTGACCTGACCTATGATTTTCACATATTTAATTTTGTACCATCGAAAATTTCCTGCTTAGGTTTTCCTACTTTGGCCATGAACAAATTTGTCAGGATCGATAGTTATAACCTCTTAAATTAGAGTTCCTATTTTTATGATTCAATTTTTCACTTAGGAACACATCTCAGATGCAAAAGGCTGGCTCATCAAATTCCCCTTGAGGAAGAAAACAAGTTGCATCCATAATTTGCACACGATCATACACCATTGTTCAAGCATAACTAGGCACATTCATTTGTAGCTGACATTTTTGTTCATTGACCTTAGCGATGAAGTTAACATTTCATATGTATTTCTTTATTGGCAAAAAAAAAAAAAAAAGTGGTTGAATGGCTATTTTCGATATTGATGCACTTTGAAAATTTAATTTCCTATTTGAGACTGTGACAATCATAACACCATTGCCCAGGGTGGCCATAGTGGCACCTGGTCAGGGCCTCAGACCTTAAGCAATAACAGCACATATTTTAAGAGCGGCCCCAATTTTCAATTTGATATTTTCACAGTTATGTTGGTAATTTTCTAGACTTACCTGCGAACGAGAATGCTCAAAATGCGTTTTTATCATAGAATAAGCGATTTGCATTATAATTTGGATTCCCAGACTGCTTAACGGCAGAGCTGGATGCTACGTTAGTACGTGCCATGAGACATATTGCACCTCAAAAAATGACCTCTTACTTTTACTTTCCTGACTAATAAAACAACTAATGGCAGCGTATACACTAAGCAAAAACATGGTGCTATTTCCCGGCTGTTTCATATACGCTTCGAAAATTACGAAGAAAATTTATTCTCATCATTGGACTCCACCAGAATATTGGGTTCCAACTTGAAAACATATTCTTTTCTTCTTTGGATTTTTATTCCCTTTACACTGATTTTCATTAACAAACGACAACCCACTGGTCCAGGTGGGGGGAACAAAATTAGTGACTTTTAACCCTGAACTTTGATGAGGGACCCATTCACGATACGATTAGGAAGCGCTTCAAAAATCATGTTTGTACGATCATATTATTGATTCGTGGAACCTTAAACTTGATTTCAGTGTTTGAGCTGCCTTAATACATAGGCATTAATATAGCCAGGAAAGATATGAAATTTTTAAGTGTAACCTAAACTATGCTATCAAAAGTTTTTCTTTACATTCATTTTCTTTGAGTACCCACATTACATACTAAAAGTTCGGAAAAAGCCCTGGTTGGCAGAAATTGTCTATTGGCATAATTTCAAAATGGCCCGCCATTTCCAAAGGACTTTTTGCCCCATAACTCTATCCAGGTCGTAGAATGTAAGGTTGGTCTCTCACCCATGTTATGGGGTCTACGAACTCATACGAACCCCAATAACATGTTAGATGATGGTTAGCCTTATTTGCATAATCCATGGCTGCCATTTTGTTTGACTTTCTTGAAATGGTTATTTGAAGTTGTTTCTGGTGTTCATGCTTATGTTATCAAAGACATGATTATTAGTTTGTCTATTTAAGACACAGACTGCAACTGATGAAAGTCTATTTAATATTTGTGGATCAAACTCTCTTGATCAATATTTCAATACAAGAGAACATCTAAGATGTGCTAACACATAAAAATGATACTTAGAAACAAAATCCTTTTGTTCATTTTAAAAGCTTTTTTTTTTTTTTTTTTTTTTTTTTTTTTTAATATTATATAATAATATCAAATATACATTGATTGGCATGACACTTCGAGACACATAGTCTGACATTTGAAATTCATGGGCATAGCTCGAATCTTGGAACTGGTGTAACAATATTCATATTTTAATGGGACCCTTGAAATTAGTGAGGACCCCGGTACCCTGAGTTTCCGAGTTAAGGGTCCCAGGGACCCTGGATTTTTTTTTTTATTTCGAGGCCTGCCTACAACCTTAGCCAATTATGTAAATAAAAGATGACATTTTTTTGTTTTGTTTTGCCAATCTTAGATGGGTCATAATGGATGCTTTTTCTTGGTAGCTCATGACTTCATTTGGCCAAAAAGTAAGGATTACTGAAATTTTTTCGACCAGCTCAGCCTAATGAAGTTTCTTTACTGTCTATACGATCCAGGCAAGATTTTTCATACCGTTATAAGGATACCTCTTAGTATATGCGTGGTAGCCATGCACATAATGTTCCGTTTATCTGCTTTAACAACTGATACACAAAATCCTTTATTAGTTCATTTTTGTGTGATTTAACAGGCCCATTCCCTCCATTCTATCCCTTCGGGGGTGTCGACTGCTACTCTTGTCCCATTTTTTTGTAAAGGTTTGATGAACATGAGGTAGGAGGGGTAGACCAGGATAGGTAGACTCAGATTTTATTATGAGGTTAATGCACATAGTAAGTGTTTTTCAAGAAATTTTAATTTTTTCACAACTTTGGTCCAATATCAACTTAACGATACATATCAACTGAATTCAGAAAGACATTTTTGACGGGAAAAGGCAACTTCTATTTGCGTCAAAATGCCACAATTAGTGAAACCATTATTGCTACTTACACACTTTTGATTTTTCAATAGACCGTCAATTTCCAAAATGGAAAATTTATAAAGGGAAATTTTTTTTGCAATTGTTGAACATTTTCAATTTTTTTTTTCATGGCTGTAAGGAAATATTGGTATTATTCATTTCATACCTGTGACGAGCAATATTGATCGTGAATAATTCCTCCGACGACAACTTTTATCCCTACAATGGAAGTCATGGAACCTTCCACAACACGTATACTATGGTACCCAACCTTTATTCGCTCATTTTGACCGATGGTAACATACCCAATACATCATTTGAAGGTTTAAAATGTCCCCTTCCTTTTTGCATGTAAAAACGTTCTTAGGAATCCAAGGATCCCCACACAACTTTCATTCGTGATTTATTTTCGAACATGTGGTAGTTTTTTGAAATAATTAATAAAACCGGACATCTAAGTTAAGAACGACAGTAGCCGTTACCATGGCAAACCGTGTAAAAAAATCTCAAATTTTTGGAAATTGGGGCGCTCTTCAAAAATGTGCTTTATTGCTTTACACCAACGAATACCACTGAAACTTTACTGGTAAGCCAGTCGCAGATGGCACACCTGAGAGTTCAAGTCAAAGTGGGTAATGCAATTTTATTGCTGAAATTTATAGACCATGGTATCTAGTGGAAGATTCTACCAGGTGGCACCTTGGCACCCTTGGGCAATTAAATTTCTAAAATGCTGCAATAAAGTTATGAAATTATGAAAGCATAGTTCTGTATCCATAGGATGCCTAATTAAAGGCTGACTCAGAGATTTTCCGATGAGGGCGCACTAAATTTAAACAAATCGTGTTTTTTGCATGTACATAATGCTTGTCCATATACTAATCATGTGTGAAATAACTAAGCTCAAATCAAAGTCCTTCATAATCCGGAATTTTTGTTATACACGGTATCCTATGGCACTTTTATACTGTGCATAAATGTTTACTGCATGAAAACAGAAAATCCGATTCATCTCTAACTTTGGAATTGAACATATTAGGTGACTATCTTTAGTTCTAGATGACTATTTTTAATTTCTACTCAAAATAATTATATTTCGAAATCTCTGAGTCAGCCTTTAAGGTATAGGTCAAAATAGGTCAGAGGATAAAATTTTGTACAGGGGTCAAGTTTTTAAACTGTTTCAATTTTAATGAGGATGGCCTTGCTATATTTATCTTGAAAAAAATCAAGAAAGGTATAGTTTGCTATACTCCACTGACTAATACAATAACGTTTAGGTTTCAGCTATATTTAGGTTCAAATTGACATCTTAGACATAGCAAACTATACCTTTTCTGAATCCTTGAGTCAAGACAGATAATATGCGACTACTTTCAATTACGTAGGGCATTATAAAAATTTGACACCTGTATAAATGATTTTTTATCATCTGGCTTATTTTGACCTTGACAACTTTATTAGCTATTGTACAGCCACGTCCCCATTGACTTTTACACCTTAGGACAATGGCGAATTTGTGATATTTCATAACTTTATTGATGCACTTTGGAAATTTAATTCCTTTATTTGACCTGTGACATCAACTCAAATTGCCTAAGAGTGCCAAGGATGGCACCTGGTTGATTCTTAAGCTAGACACCCTGCTCTATCAGAATAAAATGATTAGTAATCAATAATTTCATAGGAATAGATGAGATGTCCCAAGACCACGCCCACATATTCACAAGGTTGGGCCAGCGTTGTATTGTAAATTCAATGTCACCCCAACGTTGGTCCGACGGCGGCTTGCCGACCGCGGCCGATCTGATGATTGCCGGTGTGAAAGTAATCATAGTCCGGCAGGTAGCATAGTCCGGGCTCCATAGACGACAACGGAACAAAGTGTTTAACTAATGCTGCGTGAAGAGTCAACTGAATCGATTGTTCTATTGTTCACCATTGTGCCCAATGTGGTCTTGCTATCTGGGGTGGACTTGAAACTTCCACTTTCAGGGTTTGACTACATCTTAATGATGATGGTTCGATCTGTCTACCTCTGGAGGGTATTTTCAGTACAAAAGAACATGAGAAACACCACTGTGTCATTGTTGTCAAAGGCTCAATCCAAGTGTAATTGATTATGTTGTTACTAAAGAGTTTACTGAAGCATGCCATGACAGTAGTGCAATGACCTTATGTCCTATCCATGGCTTTGTTTGGCACCGCAACTATACCTATTCGTTAATCGATCCGTCGCAATTCAGCATGATTATTACTATATTTTTCCTTACCAATATTTATGAATATATAAAGCCATATGTGGGTGAGTTTCTTGCAAAATAGGTTGAGAAGACATTTGGCTTTTTGAAGTTATACTCGAATGTTGCCACATTCCCCATTTGTGCTTTACCATGCAAAATTTAAAATCCATGGGACCATATCAAAATTCATTTGACATAAAAATACTTTCAGATTTTATTTTAGCAGAGCCAACATGGCCATAGAATCTACTTGTTTTGAAAAAAGTGTGGAGTCTATAGCCCACCCCTAGTCCCTTCATGGAGAAAAAGCTTGGGGATACACGCTATCCACATCTGAATTCTCCCGGGACAAGGTCAAGTTGTTCTTTCGGCC
Organism: Ophioderma brevispina; assembly: GCA_023653785.1. NCBI lineage: Eukaryota > Metazoa > Echinodermata > Ophiuroidea > Amphilepidida > Ophiodermatidae > Ophioderma > Ophioderma brevispina. Next base: position 168,720 of record JAMKCH010037021.1, read on the forward strand.
AAAAGTGAAACATCTTTCAGTCACTCAAACATCACTCCTGGTCACGTCTTCAGTTCGTTAAGGAATTCATTCTGTGTGTCCCCGTTTTTGGTCCCTGTGAGTATTAAAGTCGAAAGCCGCCTTCAACTAAAAGTTATTTTTTTTATACTTTTGTATAAGTTTTGTTGCATAACTGCATTTTAAAGATTGTAATTTTAAGTTGTAATATTTGTGTCTTTTTTTATAATGTAATTTAAGAACATTTTAATATGTAATGATTTTAATTGTTGCTGGACCATATGGCAAGAATAGAGGAAAATGTTGCAAGTATTTCTCTGAATATGGACCAGGTTAAAGTATAAATAAACAAACTAAGGGGCTCGGGACGATTTGTTTTGACTCGCGCATTCCCCTGGGTCCACGTCGAAGTTTTGCTTGGTATATGGACGAGCGCTACGATTGCTGATTTCAGTGCTGTGGTAGATGCGGGCAAGCCCCGCGCCCGTTTTAACATGAGGTCGTTCGGGTGGTTGGGTTTACCACCACGGAATCTCCATTGCGAACATCTTGAGAAGCGATGACATTGAGGGCCCCCAACGTTTTCCTATGTTACTACCATAACATCACTACACCGCAGAAAACCTTTGCGATGGCTCTTCTTCAAAACCTCATCCAACTCATTAAAACACAATTAAAAGTAACAATCCTCGACACTCACATCCTGGACGTATTCCACTTATAAGTGTGATTTTCTATGTCCTGACTTTAGGAATCTATGATTCCATGTGCACTAGGTTTTGGTATCATTGTACTAACATTTGGCTGCTTCCATCCTCCTGACTGTGAAATATGATGTTCCACCTTCCGACTAAGGGTGCTAGTCTGGTGTTGCTTGAAAAATAATTAATTCAACTTGATTTCATCATCACCCCAAAACGGCCCGGGGGCGGAAGCCGCCCCCCCCCCCTCGACATTTTTTGTCGTATCTCACCCTATTTGGTTATTTTTCCCTCTTTTTCTTTGAAGGCCTTTGCGCTCGATTTAAGACCATTTTGAACAAAATCAGGCCCTAACTGTTATGACGCGGCGTTACGTAATCGCGCACTGCGTGCGAAGAAAACCTATTCCCATTGAAATTACACGGACCACCAAAAATCCAGTTTTTGGGTGCTAAGGATACAGTAATTTTACACATTGTATTTAATATTTGTAGTAGGAGCATGTGTGCGCATACTTTGACACACGTCAAGGGCAAAAAATCCAACTTTTTTGCTTGAAAAAAAATGTTCATATTTTGAAAACTATGAATTTTGAGATTTTTTGGCATGACGTCCAGTTTTGACGTAAACTGTGACGTCATACAGGTATGTTTTTCCTTCTTTTGGTATCAATGGGGACTCAGGAGGGTCATACTTTCCATTGGATAAATATAGTTCATCATCCGTTTTTCCGATATAACTGGGCGGAATAAGCCCCCCCCCCCCCCGGCGGTGGAGATGGGTCCAAAAAGCCCGGCTCGTTAGGGGTAATACATATGTTTCATTGAAATTAGTGTAAAAGGTAATCACCTCAGTGTAATGATTTTTCCAATATTGAACTCCCCTCTCCGTTCCCCTCCTACCACAGCTAATAGTCCCTTTTCGGTGGTCCCCCCCCCCCCGCGTTGTCTGGGGCCAAAAGGAAGAGGTTGCACAGGATGATTGGCGTGACTTGGAATGGGTTTTTCCATTGTTTGGGAAAAAAAAAATTTGGTACAAGCTTCTCAGAATAATGGTGTTATTAGTATTTGTTGAATTCCACCTTCTCTTTAAGGGAAATGCTATTTTCAGTCAACATTGGAAAGGTACTGCTTCTATCTGCAATGTACTGCCAATATGAATAAAGGTTGACTGCAGTGAAAGAATGCGTACAAGATATGAAAGGAATGTTTTGAACTTCCTTTCATATCTCATCAGTGGCTAAGATATCCTCAAGGCATTGTGGGTGTCGAATGCTTTTTTGACCAGGTCTTTGTACAGGTTTTTTGAGAGTAGCTCTCCCATCCCGTCCTCCTATAAATTCACGCAACGAAGGCAACGTATCCATGAAATATACGACAACTCAATGCAGTTCTGCCACGAGATTGCACTTGTTAGCTTCGAAAGAATGACTCTTGCTGTCAATGTTCGTACAATTGTGTTCACATAAGGCTCTTTTTCCCCGTCACTTTGAAACAGAAATCGTCACCTAATGTGAGTTGGAGCTTTGAGAAAAAGGAATAAATAGAAGTGGACAGGTGCAGACCGGAGCCGGCTTTCCTGCGAAATCATCTTCCTAAATCATCCTCGTCCTTTGGACTTTTTAAAGGATATTTGAGTAAAATAACAAAAGTATGTTAAATTCATGTTGGGCCTCCCATTTCTCTGTGTTATGAAGTTGTTCTGGTGTGTCCTGGGTAATGAGCACGGTGAAAGCTGTTGAAACCTATTGGACGGTTTGACAACATTTGCAGTAGGCCACCATTCTTGGAAGAATCATTTTGCAAGGAGTGCATTCCTCTGTTGGAGGTTGTATACCAAATACCATTGCCCAGGGGCTATGAATTCTACAATTTTATATTAGCATTTCAGGCCTTAATCGTATCTCACGCATGAGGACCCTGCTTCCTAAATCCCATCTCCTTATGAGGACACTCTATATTAAACGCACAAATTCCTCTTTTTATTAGATCTTCTGGCCTTAAATCTGTCTCAATCATGAGGACCATAGCTCCCTGAGAGGACTACTCATCTCAGATAGGTCATATGCATGAAAAAAACTCAGCTAGAAACCTAACAGTGTTACCCTTACGAGAAGCATTTGCCTATTTCCTCTTTCACTCAAAGCAATATTCAAATAGGAAACACTATTTAACTGCTTGAAATAATCCTCCTTAGACACAATGGATGGTTCCTATTGGGAGGAGCATGGTTGCTGGGAGCTCAGGATGCCTGAAAATAGGCTATATCCTTTGGACCTCACAATGGAGATAACGCAGGGATATAGGCAAGCGGTTCTATATACATAGAGAGGCAACGTTACTAATCTTTAGAAATTCACCGTCTCGCATGTTTGCCGACAACAAAGAAAACCTAGCAGTCAAACAATTAGAAAGCAATGGCTGCCTCCGCTTCTTCCACATCTTGGGTGCCGCTTTGCATATCAACTAATCGGTAGTGATACCAAATTAATGTAGGTGTTAGAGGTGGCCGGTGTAAAAATAGTGTACCGGATCATTGTGCTCAGATAACTCACAGTTAGGTGCTTAGGCGCGCTAGGTGAAAAGATGTAGATGCACTCTCATTGAGGCGTTTAGTTAAATCAAGACGACTGATTGGTCATTTCATCGTTGTGTGACCATGGTAGACAAAATTTAATTTAACACCACAAAGCAACCCAGCATCAACCAACTGATATATTTGGGCGGATGTTGTTCTCGAATGACCATATTGGTATACAAGCACACCAAACTGATAATTATCTCCGTGCCAATATTCAAAATGTCAGCGACAAGCACGGAAACGAACCTGGTTTTGAATGCGTTTCACCCCCTTGGATATAGGGTTTGGAGAAGTTTCTTGACTTTACAGAATAGGTTACATGGGCCTGTATTATATTGTATGCTCATGTCGCATAGTTCCTTGAAAAAATAGAGAGATTATTTGATCTTGTGGCTATGGTAAACTGTTAACAGGGCCCTTATTGGCTGAACACGGGAACAAACGTACTGCTTACGTAATGATGGCTTGACAGCATCACTTGGGTTATCGTCGGAAGAGAGATATTGTCCATGTTATGTCCTGACCGTAAAGGTGAGTATATATACAATTTTTTTGCTGAACGTGATAGATAAGGGTGTGTAGAATTAGAATCAGCTGGGTGCCACCTTGGCACCCCTGGGCGTATTGAGAAGAGAAATCCAACATGCGTTGTCATAGATGTGATAATTCTCTATTCGACCCTATATTATCCAAAACTCGGGAGTAATAAATATACTATAAGCCCAGTGAAAGGTGCATCGGCACTTGTACATTGAGTCATTTACTCAAATTCAAATGGAGCAAAATCCTAATAATTTTAAAATATCCCATAAGAGCGATACCTGCATAAACAAATAAACATGAAGTACTTGTTAGGTTGTTAGACCACAATAAATGTAATTTTGATACCTTACCATTGTAACCTGGCCCGTGTTAACTCCCAATATGTATGCCATTCACGAGAATATCTTCAAAAATATTGACACAAATTTCTAAATATTACCTTCAAGTATAACATTGTGTCAATGAAACAAGTAGAAATGTACCTATGATCATAATCCAGGGATACCAGGTAATCCCGATCAATAAAATGGGTCAAATTATAAGTTGAGTGCGATATATGTGAAAAAATGTAATTCCCTATGGGTATTTTGACCAGCTTTGCACCGATTCGATTTTGGGGGCATTTAAAACAAATTGAAATGTATTTGTTTTGACAGTGGATAGGATCAAAGGTACATTTCTAATGTCATTGACACATTGATTTCGATTTGCCAGGCTTGTATACTTATAATTGTGTCAAGTATTTTTTGAGATGTCACGTTTTGGCTGCCATATTGATTTGCGTCATGTTCAATTTAAAGTATCAGAAATACCTTTATTGTGTCCTAACAACATAATCTAAGTACTTTTATGTCTATTTTTATCGCAGGTATTTTGCTGTATAGGGCATATTTTAAATTGTTGCTTTGGCTTCCATTTTGAATTTATAATGAATTAATGTTAAACAGTGGCATTTCATGATCCATCAGTAATCTACAGTAACTCCTAGTTTTGATAAATAGGATGAATAGATAATTATCTTTATGGCGAGCATCTTGGATTTCTCAAACGCCCAAGGTGCCCAAGGGTGGCACCCGGCAGATTCTTATTCACACACCCTATCTATCATTTTCAGCAAAAAATGTGTATATACTCAACGTCGGTCACATGAACGTTCTCTGTGCGAGTATAAGGTGGCATGGGGTTAATGCGAAGAAAACCACAAGGTGGATCACTTTTCTTATTCTCTTTTCCTCCTTATTTCCTTCTTCTTCAATACAGTATACAAAATGCATTCAACGTGCGAGACTTTGCTTGCTTAAATCAGCATAAATTTGAACGGAATGTCCCAAATTGACCCTCAACAAAAGGCAGATGAAAGCTCAAATTACCTTTTATTATGCTATAATCTCAATTAGGCTAGTAGACTTTTTTTTTTCAATTTGAAAAACCTAGACCCCCCCCCACCCCGCCCTAATGTTAAATACTTACGATACGGATATCAGTTTGGCTGCCATATCGAAGAGAACATGTTGTACGTGGACGAGTGTAAAAGCTTTGAAATCAATTACGGATCGTCGAAAAAAAAAGTTATATATAGCTACGAACCGTTCTACCCATGGACATATCACGTTTTCTTGAAAGTGCTTTCCATTCACCTTGTTTTTGAACCAAAAATCTGAAATCTTTTTTGGCAACACTGTGTATTGTCAGCAGCGGTCCCACAAGACTACGATCTGCTTTTAACATTTTTGGCGGGGGAGTTCAAGGGACCTTTTAATAATATAGGGGGTCCGTGGATGCCAAATTGTGGAACACGTATTTGAATACGGAATAAATCGCTCTATCATCTTAGTGGCGCTGTCTGCGCAGTTCACCGCTCCATAGAAAAACGTGTTCACACAATTTGGCAGTCATCGTGGTGGAAATCGAAATTTCACGGGCCTGAATGATTTTTTAAATTGATTTTTTTTTTTTTCATTTATACCAATTAAATAACCTCTAATCAGTGGCACCGTTCATATCATTCACACAAATTTCCGTGAACAATAATGTAGTGAGTCATGTGTTGACGTTTATTCCGTTGATAATTGGAATAAATATAATACAAATTGTTTCTCTTACAAAAAAGCTGTCCTCTGGCATAGAATCTTACACTCGTAACATACCGTAGATTAAAATAACATATGTATTTATCACCAAAGGAACAAGAATATATTTTCTATTTTTATGCCTTTTTAATCGATTTTGAGTGTGGAAAGGCCGGAAACAATGTGCACACAAACTTATAAAAATTTGAATTCCCGCAACTGAAGGCAATATAAATGTCAAAAAAAGCACCAAGAGATTTATTTTCAAAGAACAATACTTTTATATCCAATGTTCAATTTATTTTTATTGTAAAGATCAGTAGATAACCAAATCATTATGACAAAACCGGAAAAAAACAAGTGGACCTTTCAAATGCAATAATTAGAAACATTGTGCAAGACGAACTTAACAAAATATTCGCATTGCAGAATAAGGAGAAAGATCCGAATCACAAAATTATTTTCCTAGAGAAAAAGCATTTTCCGTTTTGTGCATTGTGGTAGTATTTTCAATCATGGACAATCCAAAAATGCTATTACCATATTTTAATAATGTTGTTTCTTTAGCAATGCATTTAGGCCTTAATTACAGGTATTTTGCAAAAAACTCTAGGACGATCAAGGAATCAGACAAAACCAGGCCCTTTTTACATTCAAAAAAAATGTTAAGGAAAATATGTAATTTATCATAAATACCACGTTTTATGTTGATTAGTGGTACATTTGGTCAGGGAGAGCGCATCAAACTTCCTCAAAAATGGCAACCATTGGCGGCCGTATTGGATCTTCCATTCATAATTTCTTTGTAAATTGTCGGATTGCAGAAAATTCCCCATATACGTTATGGGAAAGACATGAAAAATCTTTCAATTGAGAATAAGTGATAAGGATCTTTCTACCTTAAGAGTTTAGTTAAAAACACCGGTCGACGAGATATCGCAAGATGGCATTCCTAGATGGGCGTTCAATATGGTTGCAAATGTCAGTAAGGCCAGTAAATTCATTCACGCTGTGTAGTACTAAATATTTTTGAGGGTTTTATAGTGGAGTTACACTTCATAAAGTCCCAAGAAGGCTATCTTGAGTGTCATTTTGAGTCGTTATTCATCGGAAGACCACAAATGGATGTCAATGGACGCTCAGAACATACCAAAATGCAAAGAGACACAGATCTCTAGACTATTAGTGAATGGATCTTTTCGCCGACTTTAGTAAGTGCAAAATTACTAAAATGCAATCAAAAAGTGATCACGATCAAACACTTTTTGTATCGGCGGCCATATGAATTAATTGATGAGTGGTTACAGAATCGCATGTTATTTGTCACAATGTTATTGTTTTTTTTTTATCAGAGCAGCACTCAACCTTACAACCTTTTGATTGAACAACATTTTGTGTTTTGGTGGTCGTTTTGATTTTACCGTTTTCAAAAAATGCTCAAGGTTTCTCGTCTGGCAATCCATCGAATTCAGATTCAGCATAAAAAAACTGTCTCTTAGAACCGTTGAAAAAACATACAGAAGTGCATACAAAAAACAATGTGCATGAAAAAAAACACTGACCCTAAACACGGATAGCGGGTTGCCGCACAGTTGAATGAGTAGCGAGTGGCAAAACAGGAAGTTGTTTTACCAACATATGGCGGGAAACAATGCCATACACCTGTGGTGCACATATTCCACACAGATATTCTATTGGTTGACAAGGGTATGCATTGTTTCCCCCATATTGAATAAGTAAAAAAGCAACTTCCATGTGTGACACTCGGCGACTCAGATTCCGCTATGGGCCATTCTTCGGTCACGTTTGTGTGACCGAAAAATGGGAAATTTTGATGTTCAACCCAATGCGGGTTTTGCCAATATAACCATCTGTTATTACTTTATGTAATGAAAAAACCTTTAGACCAATCCTAACCAAAAAAGTTTTCCATTTCGCCAGGTTGATTTATTTGTCATGGAGGGGGCAAATAAAGCTCGGTCACGTTTGTGACTCAGACAAAAAGGGGGGTTTAGAATTCAAACTTCAACTGTAAAATTCTGTGAAGATTTTTGTACACATTATTAGATTTATTTCCGAAGAAAGACATTGGTATTTGGCATTACAAGAATGTTGGTAATAAAAGTAACAAGCAAAAACATTACTTGGTAATTAACAAATTATATATCACTAAGGGCCGGTCAATCGTGGTGAAATTGGTGGTTAGTTTTTTTTTTTGTGTGACATTCCTCCATTTACTTCTATACAAAATTGATGACCAGTTGGTTAATGTGCACCAAAAATATGAAGTTGTAATAAAAAACCTTGTTGTTTCCATATCTCAATATTCAAACATTTCATTACAATGTCATCAAGTAGTAAAAATTGAAAAAACAGCAAAACTACTACTCATGGTATGCAGATTTCCTATGTTGAAATAGTGCCAAGTCTGTTGAATTTGCAACTCACCCCAAAACATTCAAAAGGACACATGGAACATCAAGTTTATTAAACACCAGTCTTATTAATTAATTGGTTGCTGTTCATTGTTTAAACTGGATCATATTCATATTTAACTGATAATAAAAGTTAAACATGCTACTTCTTAATAGGACCAGAATGTTAGTGCCTTCAAATAATAAACAATAGGGAGTGCCGTCAGTGATGTGACGCGTAATTTAGCACATCAATAACTTTTGAAGAGGAACAGATCTAACCATTATTTTGTGATATAGGTAAGCGGGGCGACACTGAAAAGCGGCTTAGTAACCAAAAAAGTCGCGGGACACGGAGGCACAAATATGCCCACAACATCAAAATTTTGTGTTAATTGAACTAATATTATAGTGTTTGAAGTTTATTGGAAGTGAAAATCTGCATTAATTTGCTCATGTAGAAACAATAGATATAGAGAATTTGATACCCAAATATGACATACAAAAATTAGGTATGACGTATTTGTAGAAAAAGCCTTATATCTTTATAAATTTTGAAAGAGCATATCGATTTCGTTTCTTTTATAATTTAGCCAATGAATCTACCAAACTAAATAGTAAGAAAACTGACATCATCTCTTGAATATAGTATTGTAACAGGTCGATTTTTAAGACTTTTTACATATTTTTGTGATTTTAGATGGTTATTTTTACTTATAAGTTTTATAGATACATTATTATTGTACATGCGTTTTGATGATAGTATCCTTATCATTGGTTTAACAGAAACTCATCTAATTACAAACCCTCACGACTATTATAACATACCCCGGCTATACTTTTGAATATACACCAATAGAATTAACGTGCAAAGGGTGGATTTGGCATGTACATTATCACAATCAATCATGTATAAGATTGGAGTGATTTAAGTATTGCAAGGACCCTAATTACGAATCTTGTTTCATTGAAATTAGTCAACCAAGCAAAAAGGCAATAATTGTAGGTGTGGTGTACAGAGAAAGCTCACAAGCTATTGACACTTTTTAATTGATCGATTTCTAGCCCAATGTTAGAAAAAAAGTGCCCTCGAAGAAACAAAATTACCTATATCATGGGAGACTTTAATATATAGACTGTTAAAAGAGGATACCCATAGACCAACTCCGTTAGCCTTAACCTCCATACTCTCCCACATTCTTACTACCAACTATTGACCAAACAACCAGGCTTACTGAACACAGTGCTCCTCTTATTGACAATATTCTTACCAATAACGAAAGTGTTTCTTCTGCAATTTTTGATAACAGATATAAGTGATCATCTCCGACATTTTAACAGTTTAATACAAATAAGCGTAAGAGGAATCGGATAATGGTTACTTTTTATAAAGAAACTATACTGATAGCAATGTTAACCATCTCAAAGAAAA
>JAMKCH010037022.1:0-13980 GCA_023653785.1 Ophioderma brevispina
TATATTTCATCCTTTATTTGAAAGGGAAACGAAGGTGAACAAAGCTCATGAGAAAAAAATTGTTTGGCAAACTGTGACCTAACATCTTTCTGCAGAACCAAACCCGTAACTTGCCGCGTAACCCCATTTCTATGCAATTTATTGCTTTCATAGCAGAAATCGAAAATCATTCACCTATATGAAATGCAGGTGAACCGGTGCCGAACAAACTTTTAATTGAATAGAAAAGAGGTCCAATATTAATATGATTAAGTTATGGGTGTTTGTTCTGCACCAAGATGTTAGGTCATAGCTTGCCAATCAAACTTCTTTCATGATTTTTGCTCATCTTCGTTTCCTTTTTGAATAAATAATGAAATATACAATCAAAGTTATTAAACTCCCAGCAGAAGTTTGAGTTTTATTTTCTTCGTGAATGAGGCTGTAGCTCAATCTAAACCGGGCGGTGAAAACAATTCAAAAGCTTTTTAAAGTCGTGGACAATAACAATGGTTTTGCAGTCCCAGAGAATCTGAAGTCCGTTGTCCTATTCATCCTATTCATAACGGGCGGATTTACTTATCAATAGCACCATTATTTGCTGGAGTCATGGAACGTGGTGTACATCTCTTGGTCACTGATATTCAGGGGAAAAAAGGAGATGACATTTAATTCATTTTCACGAAAATGTGCACATACTAGAAGTGAGAACACGCGTAGAACTGATTTTGATAATTTTAGACAATTTATTTTAGCAAAATTATGTACTTGTTAGGGGTGCGTCACCTTAGTAAACGCTATGAGATCTTGCCCGCTAGCCTATCAGCAATACTGCTGTGTGAGGATTTATTGGAGCAAAAGGTAATTGACCGGATGCCCTTCCTGACGTCAATCCACAGTTTTTGGCGGTGGGCCTAGCCTTTGGGCAACCCATGCCACCATGCAAGGTAGCATGTGCTGGATGGCCGCCATTAGCTCTCCAGAGCTGATGCCCTTGAAGGTAGATCTTCTTTTTCATTCTACCAGGGTAACCAGCTACCCTCCTCATCAGATCAGAAACCCAATGGGGGTGACGGTTTAGCCGCCGACAACTCGGCCCTGGGATAGGTAGTACTGGTTACCATAGGAATCCTGACCTGACAAACATTGGGTACATTGTGTTACATTGGGTATTGTTTGATAGCCACACAAAACAAAACTATGCGGCCCTTTCAAGAAAGTTGTAGCGCCCAGCTAGATGGAGCAAGTCTTTGTTGGAAATGAGGGTTCCCCAGTGCTTATTTAATTATATGGTTCTACCATTTTTGTCTTTTGCTCAGAGCACTAAGAAATCACAATTTCTGTATGTGCATGTACAGTGAGCCCCCCCAAAAAAACACTTTGTGCCAGGCACCATAAGTTTTAATCTAAAGCATGTGACTATTTGTTATTTATTGTAAGGTAAGAAGGGACTGTTAGCTAATATGCCTGAAAATTCCATCACAAAAGAGTCAAAAGTTTTTATGATATCACAGCAATCGCGAGGATGGCAGTGAAGAACATGGCAAATACAATTTTGAATACAATTAACATTTAATTGCCCAAATGTCTTGCAGAACTTCTGCTGGTTAAAATAACTGCATTGACATAATTGTTATAAAACTGATAAAACATTAATTTATTTGGTGATATAGCCGATATAAGATCAAACTATGACTAAGTCATCAACAAACTCAATGTTACGTAAAATTAAATGCTTTGGTTTGCAACTTGCTTGTTACAGTCTGAACTTTATGAAAGTAAAACATGCTTTCAACACAAAACTCAATAAAAAACATCATTATATTCAATCTGTCATTCAATTTTGGGCTATAACTCTGTGTGCTATAAAATTAATATTGGTCGACCAAAATGGGACACATTTTCACTCATAACTTTCAAACCAAGCATCCTTTAGCCCATTTCACAGGGCAAATGAGAAAAATGGTGGCTTTCTTTTAGATACCAAAATCGGGGGTTCTGGGGATGAGGCTATTAGCGATCAGGCCATGACTCTTTAAATATAAGTAAACAAAATAAAAAATAATAAATTCAAAGGAAATAACAATTGAAAAAAATAAATGAAATTATCAAGCAAAAATACAAATCAAAATAGATTTAATTTTAAAAAAGTACCGTATTCGACCTATTTAGCGCCCCTCCCCTTATAAGCGCCCCCTCGGACCATTGCCGACTTGCAAAACATGTCTCAATTAACCGCCCCTCCATTTCGGAGAGGTTCACTGCTCTGAACACTCCACTTTGAGTCCCGATTTTTTATTTATTTGTACTAGTACCTTTCGGCGTATTTCTCAGGCTATAAATATTGACATTTTTCAAGGTTATATTTAACACCTGCAAACATGGGATACATCCACACTGTAGCCAATGCTGCAATATATCAAGTATATTGGAAGAAATCAAGACGGCTACTTCATGCAATTGCTATGGTGCGGACGTCATCCGACGGAGTGTTTATGCATTTACTAGGAAATATCCAACATTATAGGCCCTACTGGTTCGGCGTTAAACGGAAAGAAGATATCGATCAAAATTAGGACTCTGACACGGCAAGGTAGCTGGTAGACTCGAGAAGTTTTAGATTTTCTGGGGGGATTAAAAAATTGGAGTAACTGGTTAAACATGGCTCTCAAAATATTAGAGACACTGTTTTGGGCATCAAAAGCTGCCAACAATTCTAAAAATGCAATCTGTATATGTTTAATATAGTCTTTCATTGTTATTTTCACGAATGTTTTTGATGTAAACTTTAAGAAAATTGGATCTATGAGACCTGCTGCGAATCACATTCTAGCTATATCCGATGGTGAATGTACAGCAAAATCTGTCAATCATGCATCCGAACTGGTACACGTAAATTATCTTTGGCCAGTCACATTCGATATTCATTATGACGTGTTATATTATTATCATACGTAGTCCTACAAATGCCTGCTTTTCATGATGAAACATGCGATGTGACCTTCCAAAATACAATGCAAAAATACAGTTCCCCTTCACTCATATCATTCATGAAATTTTTGTTGTACGTTGAGATTTCCACATTAAAATTTTGAAGGATGTGACACGATAATTATGTATGTTTTTCTGAACGTACGGCACTGTACTGACCTTCAATAACTCATCTCATTCAACTTTTCTTGACCTGCCCACCTGCCCTATAGCGACTTCCCAAGGCGTACTGACACTTGAACATGATGAAAGGTCTGACCGTCGGCATTCCATTCCATAGGGGTGGGAAAAAATTTTCTGATGAAATTTTCAACATTTTGGTTTATCTTACCATGATAAAACCTATTAATTGACGATTGCTGGAGCAAATAATTACACATCTTACAGTAGTTACAATGTGAATACAAAAAGAAACGCTTGGGACGCGTAATATATGCTATGTATTATTTGATAGCCACATAAGACAAAATCGCCAGGCCCTTTCCAGAAACTGAAGATGTATAATGCAGAACATGTCTAGATGGAACACATGTTTATCGGAGATTGGGGATTTCCCCATTGCATATCTAATTGGTCCTATACCATTTTATGAAAGGTGAGTACTTTGTACTAAAAAAGAGTTCCATGTTATTGTTTTATTTTGGTTGTTTTATTGTCCAATTCTCTTTGATCATATTTTTAGTCTAGAGGTATAATAAAAGTTCGCCGACAATTACAGCTCGTACATCAGGTTTAGCGGGACATTTCCCTACACTCAATTGCGCTGCGTATCTATTGCTAGACTGAGGGATCTCCTGATTTTTCTGCTGTGGCTTTTGGGTTTAATCTCCCTTGGGCGTGGCGACAACTACTTGTAATCATTGCTGTAATAAACTAATGCGAGCATGCTCACTTGGGAGGCCTCCGCTAACATTTTCATTAAAAAAATCCATTATTTTAAAGTTAAATTAAAAGCATTGTGAAGGCTAAAGAAACGTACCAATGCTTACATAGAAGTTAGGTGTAGCAAGCGTGTTGTTAAAGCTTTCTAATAGGGATTTTGCGGTCAACAGTAACTTACGCAAGGGTACCAAAATTAGCGCCCCCCCTAAAACGAGTGACTTAAGTGCCCGGGGCGCTAAATAGGTCGAATACGGTAGCTAAATAGAAAACAAATAGAAACTGGAAAGCGATTGTGCTTTAATTAGAAAGCATGAGTATATCATGCGGTGACAAATTGCTGCCCCTGACCTTTGACCCGCAATCTGTATACACATTATAAGGATTGGGTCTCAGTTCTTTCTGACCAAGTTTGGTAATTTCAGCAATTGATATGTGGCGTGCGAAGGCTTTTAAGCCTTCAAAGCATGCCCCTTTAATCGGCCCAGGTGACCTTGACAAAATCACTGGTGAACACCCCATATGGGCCTTTGGTCAGTGGTTCTTCTGACCAAGTCTAGTGATTATGCCATTGATTTGTGGCAGAAACGCAAAAAGAAGAGGCTTAAGAGCGACGTGAACCTGTCATTACCCATACGTGTCTTTGACCCCAATCTGTGAACCCCTCATATCGAGGGTTGAGAATCAGAAGACGTACCAACCACTAAAAGAAATATTAAAAATTCTTTTAATTCTGCTGTAATACTGCTTTGAGAAAGTGCTTGTTTAATAGTTTCTAAGCAACTCTATTCATTACTCAAAATGGTAACATCTCATAAAGGTTCGTATGGTACAGTAGCAAACATTATATCAACTTTATACACTTTAGTTATGATCTTTATGAACAGCAAATTAAAGAACTTTTTTTTTCTTAATTTTCTTTTAGTGTTGAGTTACGTCCTTCTGATTGGCAACCTCGTATGGGCCTTGGGTCAGTTTCTTCTGACCAATGTATGATTATAGCAATTGATTTGTGGGCAGAAACAGCAAAAATGAGGTAAGCGCAACTGACCTTTAATGACCCCTGTGTGACCTTTGAAACCACTCTGTGAACATCCTGATGGCACTTGGGTCAGGGGTTGTTCTGAAGAAGTCTGGTTCAGATCAGTCAACCGTTTTCACACTAGTAGTATTTTGAAATAGGGTTAGAGAGACTGCCCCCTTTTTGACCCCTAAATACTTTGGATTTCAAAATCTGTGAACACCCCATATGGCCAGGCCTCTGGCAATCACTGGGACGCAAATTGGATTGATAGCATATCGAACTGGTGGGAGAAGTAGGGAAAAGGGTGTTAGCGTGACAATGACCACTGTTGACCCTAGTGACCCCTAGGGTCAAACTTTTAACACCCTATATGAACCGTGAGTCAGGGGTTCTTGTGGCCAATTCTCTTTGCAATCTGACCAGGCTTCTGCACTCGAGCATTTGTAAGGCAGGTAAAACAAACAAAAAGAAGCAGAAAGAATCAAGAGAAGACAATATATGATGCGGCTGCCCGCATGATATAACCAAAGTAATCTATATTAAATAGGCCCGTGTAGAGCTGTCCTGTCTGTCCGGCTATTTTCTCGGAGGCCAGCGGTTGTACACACGAAACTTGTGGGGGTGTAGTCTTGGGCCCCCAGGCCAGAATCAAGTCATTGGTTAGCTGGGTATGTCCCCCCCACAAGTCTGGTTAATCGTGACAAACAGGTCAAATTTTGGGTTGGCGTCCAAAACGGTTTATATATTATAATTTGAACTGGCTTCCAAACTTCATATATTTCCCCTAATAGCTTTTAATGTGTGGGCTTCCATATTAGTAATTATGGTGTATATTTCTGTTTGTCTAAAGTCACTACAGGCATTGGGGGTCTTCAAGGTCCAATTGGGTAAACATTGATGTATGGACATGCAACTTGGAGGGTGGGTTTTGATTGTTGATGCCATCGCGAAACCCAGGTGATCGGAAACCCGGGGACCACCTACTTTACATATAATTGAAACAACAAAAAACTAATAAAATAAATGATTAAAAGGTGCATGTTCCGTCGTCTTTGGGACCCCATCCCCCTGATTTACCCGGACGTAGTATCGATTTTAATATCAGATGAAAGAGCGTATTTTTCTCATTGTCGTCTTGAATTTGAGCCCTCGATCCATTTCATTCCCAAGATATAAACAAAAAACCCCCGTTTTAGTGTTTAACCATCAACATTAGCACAGTATTGAATAGGGCTTTGCAACATGCATATTGCCTCTACCATCAATACCGCAAGTTGTTTTCCCACGGTACTTGACGGGGTATATCTGCAAGTGCCAGGTTTGCATATCAGTATAGAACAACAATACAACATAAATCGGAACAACACCTTTAAAAGAAATAAATAGGCGATGCTTAACTGAAAGTTAAAAATACAAACCAATAATAAAATGATTAAAAGAAAGATAAAAATAAAGTTAAATATTATACAAATACAATTAATGAAGTAAAAGAAACACAGATAAACTTACAAATAAAAACAAAAATGTGAAATCCCCCCCCCAATCTAAAAATATAACCTTGGGTATTTGGGCTAGAAATGTGGGGGGCAGTGTGGCAAATGCCTGGTGTAGTTAAACTAATGAGGAACCTTGGTTATTCGGGAAGGGCACCTGTGTAGGATTCAAGGGGGATGGACAATAAGTTTAACTAGTTTGGAACAGACAGTAATTACTAATTATGATAGCTTAACTGTATCATAATGTAAGCCAGCCACTCGATATCATGTAACTGTACCAGCCTATAGCATATTCAAGATAATCAGGAACCTAACTGCATTCCCTGCCCATTGTTTCATGCATACATCTCAGAATTGATGTTATACTGTTACATATCAGTTTAGTATTTTTTTTCTTTAAGGGTGTGTCCAGGTCATCGTTTCGGCCCCATTCGATTTGTCCGGGATTAATAACTAACCAAGAGAGCAGCAGTACAATGGATAGCAAATGTGATTCTCAGCATTATACTGACGTTGTTTTCATTGTTTTTTGCTGTCAAACTGTTTTCAGGTTTGAATCCTGGACTGATAGCATATGAGGAAGCATCGTTTTAGAAGATCACGACTGCCAGGTTGTGACAAACCATTCGTTGCCGTCTGAGTTTCTGAGACAACTTACGCCTAAGAAGTACAAGAGTGTGTCTGCCGTGTCATACTTGATGACAACTAAAAAATTTTGAAATTTCAAATTTTGAGAAATTCTTGAAAAACCTAAATTTTCAAAAAAATTCAATTTTAAAAATCCGGCCGTGATGGTACGGTCCTCTGTTATCAATTTGCCATGCTTAATTCGTCTCTGGAATCATAGACAACGTTTTTGATTGTGCCTACTATAATGGATAAGTTCATACGTCCATCTCGACATGAACCTCACTTAATTTTTTCCGTTGATGCCTCCGTAAGATTAGTTTCATGAACACTTAACGGTTCGAAGTTTCAGAACACCAAACGAGCTAGTGGACACATCTTATAAAACTGGATCGATCCACTTTTGTTGTATGTTGTGAGAAAAGAAAGGGGTCCCGGTAACACTGCCTGTAATATCCGCATTACTTTGATGGAATTCAACCCAAACTTGAGTCATAGGTGCAAACATGGTATCCCTCTTTATTAGAGGTCAAAGGTCAGTTTGAGGGTCACGTTGCAAGATTCAAGATGGTGAAAATTGAAGTTCAAATTGGATCTCCATTTGTTTGAGGTCAGAGGTCACAAAGCAGGTCAAAGGTAACAGAGGCCTATCATTCGCAAACCGCGGACGGCAGGACACTAACAGTCTGAGGACCGCGATGTTTGTTGATTTTTTTTAAGAGACAATGGTAGGCGATTCAGCCCACATGATTTCTTGGTTAAGTCGTATGCCATGAATACAGCAGTACATTCAAATGTGTTTTGGAAAAAATCGCTCACCCGACAGCCGAACGGACAATTGATTTTAACTGTGTAATCCATGGGAATGGGTGTTGATGAAATAAAACGGATGACTTAATAATCCTTCATATCTCTGGTTTGCGTGGGAGGGAGGTCAGGGGGTTTGCACAACTATACAAAAGATTGTAATTAATATTCACCGTAAGATAAAATTCACAGCTTCAGTAGTTTTGGGAGAAGAATCAGGGTTTATCCGCGTGCACCACTTTTTTTGGGACACCCTTGTATGTATAGACCCATTTATTTGTTTTTACCCCGTGCAGTACCCTAGTAATAACCGGTGTTTCTTCGTAGTCCCGTCAAATGACAAAATGTGGAGAATAGGCACCAGCCTCCATAAATTGCAGCAGGTCAGGTATGTCGACACACGCTCCATAAAGGTCTATTATTATGACAAAACCAGAATTTTAAAAAATAAAACTTACTGTTATTTTCAATTGTGGACACATGATGTTGATGCTACATAGGCCAGCATAGCCTTCACTTCACAGAGGTAAGGGGTTGTTCACGAGTTTTTTGAATAGATACTGATGTAACCTCCCTTCAAGGAACCGGTATCACACGTCACTTCAATTTTCTGCCCTGCCAGATCTGGCGGTGTCACGAGTCAACATTGCAGGCATTGTTGCATTCCGGTTAGATCGAACCTACGGGACACGGCTGCACTTAGACGCACCCTGTATGCGTCTAGAATGAATCAATGGATAAATTTGTAGACTTAGTTTCGGCCATAGTAGAATGATGTGATAGTCCATATTGGTCCCATTTATTTATACAAGTTTTCCTGAAGTTTTCGTCTGAATTGAACGACTTCGATCCTGTAAAGTTTCACTGCAATATTTCCAACAGTTTTGCTATATTGTTGTACGATAATCCATTCGGGTTTACTGTATCCAGTACTATTTGAAATTATCTTGACTAAACCTTTGCCAGCTGTGGATTTCGTTCATCATCGTGTCGCTGTTTTGCTTGATGCACAAGCTGGTGAGATGGACGTCGATACCGTGTTTTTCGGTGTCTATGGCAAGTATTTTGGACAATGAAAGAGGAAACCTGGTTTTGTTCGTTGAAAAACCTGGTTTTTTCAACCGAAAACCAGGTTTGTTCTATTTGAAAAACCAAGTTTTTCCATTGAAAAGCAGGTTTTTTTGATACACCAAGTTTATGCCGATAAACTTGGTTTTTCGCTCGAAAACCAGGTTTTTCAACTTGCTTATCGGATTTGAAACAACTACATGTTTTTCAATTTGAAACACCCGGTTTTTTCGATTCGAAAAGCTAGGTTTTTTGATAAACCTATTTTTATCAGCCGAGAAACATGGTTTTTCGTCGAAAAACTAGGTTTTTCAAAACCAGCTTATCAAATTTGATAAACCTGGTTTTTCAATCGAAAACCAGGTTTTTTTCGATTCAAAAAGCTAGATTTTTGAAAACTTAGTTTATCGGTCGAGAAACCTGGTTTTCGGTCGAAAAACTAGTTTTTTTCAAAAACCTAGTTATCAATTGATAAACCTGGTTTTTCAAATCGAAAAAAAACCATGTTTAACGATTCGAAAAGCAAGGTGTTTTGATAAACCTAGTTTATCAGTAGAGACACCTGGTTTTTCGATTGAAAAACCGAGTTTATTCAAATTTGATATAACACTTTTTTGAAAAACCTGGTTTTTCAATCGCAAAACCAGGTTTCTCGACGGATAAACTAGGTTTCTCAAACAACCTAGCTTTCGAACGATAAACATGTTTTTCGATTTGAAAAACCGGTTTTTTCAAATTGATATGGCAGGGTTTTTGAAAACCGGTTTTTCGATTTGAAAAACCATGTTTTTCGATTTGAAAAACCACAGGTTTCGATTTGAAATGCCTAGGTTTTTTGATAAACCTAGTTTAATCAGTCGAAAACCTGGTTTTTCGATTGAAAACCAGGTTTTTCAACAAACCCTGCATATCAAATTTGAAAAACTAGGTTTTTCGAATCGAAACACCGAGTTTCTCGACTGATAAACTAGTTTCTCAAAAAACTAGCTTTTCGAATCGATAAACCAGGTTTTTCGATTTGAAAAACCAGTTTTCAATTTGATATGCAGGTTTTTGAAAAACCTGGTTTTTCATTTTGAAAAAAACCAGGTTTTTCTATTTGAATGCTAGTTTTTTGAAAAACATAGTTTATCAGTCGAGAAACCTGGTTGTTCGATTGAAAAACCAGGTTTTTCAAAAACCTTGCAATATCAAATTTGAAAAACAGGTTTTTCGATCGAAAAACCAGGTTTTTCCAAAAACCTTGCATATCATATTTGAAAAACCCGGTTTTTTCGATTGAAAAACCCGGTTTGTTCGGCCGATAAACTAGGTTTTTTTTCAAAAACCTAGCTTTTCAAATCGATAAACCTGTTTTTCAAATTGAAACCAACCCAGGTTTATCGTTCGAAAAGCTAGGTTTTTTGAAAAACCTAGTTTATCGGCTTGATAAACCTGGTTTTTCGTTGAACAAACCTGGTTTTTCGAAAACTTTGCTTCGGATTTGAAAAACCAGGTTTTTTTCGATTTGAAAAACCAGGTTTTTCGATTCGAAAAGCTAGGTTTTTGATAACCTGTTTATCGGTCGAAGAAACTGGTTTTTTCGTCGAAACACTAGGTTGTTCAAAAACCTAGCTATCAAATTTGATAAACCTGGTTTTTCAATCGCAAAACCCGGTTTTTTCGATTTGAAAAGCTAGGTTTTTTGTAAACCTAGTTTAATCGGTCGAGAAACCTGGTTTTTGGGGCAGTGAAAACCTGGTTTTTCGTGAAAAACAGGTTTTTCGGCGAAAAACCTAGTTTTTCTCTTCATTGTGCAAAATACTTGCCATAGGGTCTGGCACTTTTTTGCCGGGTCCCCGCAAGGTACGGACGTCGACTCATCACGCTGGACAAGATACTTACTAATAGGGTTATGATGTTGGTACATTCCAGCAACTCTACAGCTAGGCATGGGGCCGTGCAGTAAAAAATCAAATTTCTTATGCCATGCTGTTACTCAAGGGTAAAGGTACATTGACAGGCTTACATTATTTGAATGAATTCTGACCAAAATAAATTACTTCAAATGTATTTCTCGTTTGCACCTGGTCTGATTAACTGTTGCGAATGTTTTCCCATTTAGGTATGTTTCCTCTCCGGTCCGGTTTTGGAACTTCAAATCCTGTATCTCTCAACTGCCCTCCCTAAGCATAATTTCAGTATAAAGACATCCCTAAATGCCATTTTTTGGCCACTTTTCAAAATCACGGAGCGACCCATGCCTGAGTTTATAGTTTGATTTGGTATGTCAATGAAACATCCCGTAGGATTTTATGGGGTACAAATTGACGGCTTAATGTGCTCCTCGAACTAACCACACCAATACCGCTAAACGCTAATTCCAATAACGGTCATTTAACACCTTTAGGTCTATCGGCCGATTTGATTGGTTATACATATTATATTTAAAAGCCAATCAGAGACAGGTAAGAAAAGCTACAGATTTGTACAGATATACAAGGAAATCTATTTTGATTGGTTACTCATAGGTATATCACGCTTTACCATGTATTGAGCCAATCAGAGATAATGTAAGAAAGATAGTAAAAAAAATAAAAGGGTTAAAATTAAATATTCGTGCACCAGGCCTAGCCTTTAGTCATCTGTGGTGTAACAGTTCGTATTGCGTAAGAGCGCCCTTCTACTTGTTCATATTTGAAAAAGCAGTTACGGTTTACGCCGATGTTGAAATGCCGTTTTGAATTCGCATGTTGGCTGTTAGATGACGCCCAACTAACTGGCCACATTGTCATGTGTGATCCATTGCCGATTTGAAATTCAGACCCCAATTTATGACCCTACGACCACACCCTTCATAACGGCGCGTGAGTGACGGAGTGAGTGAGTCAGTTACATCCAGTTGCTCTTATCATGCTTATAGGCCTTGTCCGCTCCGACCAGCAAAAAATGACTTTACAAAGGCTTTTCATTAACTTGTAATAAATTGTTGACTAAGACATAAAAACGATTTTTTTTCTAACAAAATATAGTAGTAGGAAATAAAACGTTTTTTCTGCCCTGTTATCATTTAGTTTCCTGAGGTTGTGTGTGTGTGTGCATGTGGGTCTGCTTCGTTTTTTCGTGGTGCGTAAGAGACTTATGAGACTAAAATTGAGGCAAGAGATTTAATTTAACTCTAATTTTTTATGGTCCCTAACTACACTCCTAAAGGACTAACTTTGATCCTTGAAAATTAAGTATAGAATAGGGCACAATGGGAACATGGAAACAAGTCTATAGATTAAAAACGACCCAGTCCCACTCAGACCAGTGAAAGCAAAGTACCATTTTTTCATGCAAATTGAAGTTGACAGAAACAATATGAACACCGAAATAATAATTCTTGTAGGTTAATCAGGGTGTGGACCTAGTTTTAACAAAAGTACATTTTAAGATTTTGTTAGTATTCGTGGAGAGTTCGTATCTCAGTTTTGGTAATTGTTTTGAAATCATTATTTTTAAACAAATTTGGTGAAGGAAGATACGTATAACCATTGTAACAGCAGTTAAATGTTACACCCATGTCAAATGTATAATTTAATAAAACGGCAGTGAAATTCTTTCTTGAATGAAAGAAAATGTTTCGTGGGGGCGGGTGCTGGAAGAGTTTCTCTACCCGCGCTCTGCAATATTATTTCCTCTAGCACAAGTTTTTCTTTTTCAAGTTAGCGGGAAACCAATCCATTACCATGTTATGCTTGGAAATGATGGCAACAGTATTATATTAAAAGTACGATCTTAATTACGGGAAATTTACGGGAATCGACGGGTAAGTTTTGAGAAGAAGAAACTATGTCTGGCCGGTTTGTTTAATTTTCCTACCAAATCAAGGGGAACTAGGTAAAATAGTAGGAGTTTGTAATAGAGCTTGCGACATTTCCTTTCTGAATATAGGCTAAATGTTTGTTGGAGGGTGGGTGCGAAAGGGGTGGTCATCCTTTCCTCGCGAGTGCGGAACCTTACTTCAAAACACATTTTTGTCCTTTCAAAGTTGATCAAAAATGTGAAATTCCAAGTGTTTCCAAATCAATAGTCACTAAATAATGATGCTAGACGGGACGTATAGCGACGGCATTAAAAGTAGAATTGATTGATGGCACGAGTTTAGATTTGTGAGAACAATGAAATTTTTTAATTTTGGAATTTTAATTAAACCATTCAACATTGAAAAACCGATTGCAACTTTGCTCATTTGAAAAAGAAAATGGATAAAATAAAATATTTGTTGGTTAGTTTGTAAAGACTATGTCGAATTGTACGTTTCTTTCTGGTCAGTGCGGCTATTTGCCGGCAGATTGGAAAGAATTTATCCGGTATCGTCAGCGATAAGCATGCTCCCATTTGGAAACAATTTGATACGGACGACTCACTGCGCATGGCGGTGAGTTGCCCGAAAATAGTGCGCGCTATCGCGGACTATTTCGCAGTAGCGAAATTTTTAATGTGGGGATAGAGGTTTTCTGGTCGGGCCCAAATGAGACATTTGTGCAAAAGAAAGTCGCGGAGGGTAAGCTATCGAGAGCGCAGTGTATTGTGAAAAACAAGACATCAGTTTCACCTAATCAATATTATCTATTTTTATACTAATTTAAAAAATTGACGTTTGACTAAGCAATCCAATAAAACTTCACGAATTAAATCTGATCTTGTGTCCGACCGCGTTTCTTCTTACATAAGTATTTCCCCAACCACACAGAACAACCACAACCAGACTCACTCCTTGGGGCGCCCACTTTCCTTTTTACAGGATTTTTTATTTTATTAATGGAACTTCTGTCCAATGCAAGACTAATGCAATTACGACCATATCACTATTTGTAGTATATCTGCCATACTTGCTGTACAAAAGTTGTGCCTGTTTACCACACTTGAAATATTAGTCTGCTTATGAATTAGTTCTTACTATCAGTGTAAAATATACATACAAACAATGTAATTGTGTAGCACAATTGTATATTATAACATTGAAGTATTATTTTGGTATAAATTAGCTATAGAAGTCTTCTACGAGAGCATTTTCAAATTGTGCAAAAGAAATTGTGGACCTACATTTTGGAATTCATTGACAACCCAAAAACAGTCTAAAAG